>OY987255.1:90915049-90946781 GCA_963920725.1 Rhamphomyia laevipes
TCCCACATAAATGGGGAAATCTAACATGGTCCCACTGAAAGGATCGATCTCATCTTGTACCGGCACCTGCGCGAAGTCTGTTAGAGCCTGTGTGCCAAATTTCATTAAAATCGGACAAGCGGCTCTAGGAGATGTTGCTGCGCACATAAAAAGCGTACGCGTACGCGTCCCCCGGACACTTTTTTTTTTTTGCATTTTCGGACTCCCCGACCTCGGAAACGCCTAGAAAAAAATTTTGAGCGAACTTTTTTTTTTGACCATTCAACCCATCACCAGACTTCATAGTATTTCATACTATTCGTAAAAAGTGTCCGGGGGACGCGTACGCGTACGCTTTTTATGTGCGCAGCAACATCTCCTAGAACCGCTTGTCCGATTTTAATGAAATTTGGCACACAGGCTCTAACAGACTTCGCGCAGGTGCCGGTACAAGATGAGATCGATCCTTTCAGTGGGACCATGTTAGATTTCTCCATTTATGTGGGAACCTACGTGTTTTTGTTCTACGGAAAAATGCAAAAAAAAAAATTATGTCTCAGATTTGGATGAAATTTAAAACATGGGTTGGTATCATGATTGTCCACAAGCCTACCAAGATACAGATCTGTAACTTCAGGGGGTCCATGGTAAAATTTCCGATTAAAATTTCGTATACTCTAGAGCATATAGTAATTTTTATCTAATTAGCATAAATTTTGGTACATATGATAGTTTCCGTATGTACTTGGTGTCTGTAAAATTTAAAGTCGATACTTCAGTGGGTCCATGTAAAAATCCGTAATTACTTTTCATAAGTTCAACTCTCTATATCTACGGTACCTTTCACCCAATTTCAATGAAATTGAATATACAGTTTCATTTAGTTATCTACTTGATACTCCACAAATTTGTAGTTGGTAGGTATAGTACGTTCATGGGAAACTAATATATGAGCAGCTTAGTTTCCGAAGAATATTTGCTTTATGTTCTACAGCTCGTAATTATTATCCGATTTCAATGAAATTTGGTACACAGGTTGAGTTCATGATTCTGCATAGGTTGACCAAATTACAGATTAGTAGGATTAGGGGGTCCATGTTAAATTTCCGATTTTTTTTTTAATTTTTTTTTTTTAATATGTTCTACAGCATAGAGTAATTGTTAACCGATTTCAAAGATATTTTATATATAGGCTAATTTTGTGATCTAGTTGGCTCTCCTGAAATTTGGAGATCTTCAGGGGGTTCCTAGAAAACAGTTTTAGTTTCTGAATTTTATATAATTACGTGTTTTATAGCATGTAATTATTATCTGATTTTAATGAAATTTGGTACAAATGTAGACCTTCTGATTATGCATGTGTTGGCCATGATAGAAGTTAATACCTTCTGGGGGTCCATACTAAAATTTCCGATTAAAATTTCATATGCTCTAGAGCATATGGTATTTATTATCTGATTTGAATGAAATTTGACACACATAGTAGCTTCCTTATATACTTACTGTGTGCAAAGTTTAAAGTCGGTAATCCAGTGGGTCCATGTTAAAATGTCCAATTATATTTCACAAGTTCAATACTCTACAATGTAGAGTCTACATCATACAGTAATTGGCACCCAATTACAATTATATTTCAAACACAGCTTGAATTTGTGACCTACTTATTGCTCCAAAAATTTGTATCAGGTAGTTTTATTGTGTTCATGGGAAACTAATATATGAGCAACTTAGTTTCCAAAGAATATTTCATATGTTCTACACCATATAGTAATTATTATCAGTTTGCAATAAAATTTGGTACATAGGTTGGATTCGTGATTACGCATGTGTACCCTAATGTAGACGTTAGTAGCTCTAGGGGGTCCATGCTAAAATTTCCGATTAATATTTCATATGTTCTAGAACATATGGTAAATATTATTCAATTTCAATGAATTTTTGTACACAGGTTGGATTCGTGATTACGCATGTGTAGACTAAGGTAGAAGTTAGTAGCCTGAGGGGGTCCATGCTAAAATTTCCGATTAATATTTCATATGTTCTAGAACATATGGTAAATATTATTCAATTTCAATGAAATTTTGTACATAGGTTGGATTCGTGATTACGCATGTGTAGCCTAATGTAGACGTTAGTAGCTCTAGGGGGTCCATGCTAAAATTTCCGATTGATATTTCATATGTTCTAGAACATATGGTAAATATTATTCAATTTCAATGAATTTTTGTACACAGGTTGGATTCGTGATTACGCATATTTATACTTATTATAGTTATTTTAATAATATTATTTATTATTAAAAAAAAAAAAATATATAAAATTAAATCAATAAATAATAAAGATGAGCAATTTTGAAGAAAGCACTGTTTGTTACAAAGATAATGTTAATTACAAAAAACTTTTGGACATAAATCGCTGTTAAACAACATACTATGAGTTATCTGCTCCCCCTAGTTAGCAGCTTTTTTTTCTCTTATATACTGCAATATTAATTACAATAAAATATTTCCTTCTTCTAATTATAACGATTAAACAGATAAGACCAATCATATAAACCACGAAAGTGTCAAGACGTTAGGTGCAAATTGTGTGTCCAAATTTATATGTTTTGTGTGCCATTATTGGCTTTTTGTTTTACATAAATATTTTTTACAAATATTTCACAACAGTTTTTAAACTGAGTAAGTTGTTTTTTATGTTTTGATTTCTTTATATAAAAGTTATTTTAGATTAAAAAAAAGTAAAGCCTAAGGTATATAAACCTAAAAGAAAAAAAAAAAAAAAAAAAAAAAAATACTATAAACTGATTTCACAATGGCGTCCACAGGGACGACCATTTTAAATAATGATGGAAAACCAAAAAAAGAAAAAAGAGCTGTCAACAAAAAATGAAGACAAATCATACATAGATAAAAAAGAAACATTTCTTAAAAATGATCTTGCTGAAATTGCCAAAAATATCAGAAAAGAAAATTTAAATACAGAAAATGGAAAAAATCTTTCACCCAGCAACAAGAACATGATTGTGGAAAAAAAACCGCATAGTGACAACAACAAAAATCCAACGGGTTTTCTAGAAAAAAATAGAAAAAACAAAGAAGACAATAAAAATAATACAACTAGCAGTAAAAAAGCATCTGATGAAATTAGCAAAAAACTACTAAGTGGATTAACAAACAATTACAATGAAAAGAATAGTCAAATTACAAGTTATGAAGCGGTATTTTATGATGAAGACGTCACTGGCCCTTATATAGTGCTAGTTGATTTCAACAAAAAAGATGACAACAATGAAAATAAAAAATTTAATAAAATACAATGTGGTATGATTTTAAAAGAAAAAATTAAAATTAATGGTATAGTATCAGTGGAGGCTATAGGGTACAAAAGAGGCAAAGTAACATTTAGCACTTTTTCAGCTGCAAACGACTTTATTAAAAACGAAGAAATTAAAAACTACTACTTAAATGCGTACATTCCTAGAAATTTCATCTACAAATATGGTATAGCTTTTGACGTGCCTAAAATGATAACAGAGGAACAATTTAAAGAAGAGGCCATAACTGATATACAAATTATATCTGTACACAGAATTAAAAGAAGATCTTTAACAGATTCTACTATACTTCTAAAAACCAACTCGATAAAAATTTGCTTTAAAGGAAATAAAATACCGGAAAACATCATAATATGGGGTGCATTATGCCCAGTCAAATTTTATTTTCCTCCCACTAAACAGTGTTTCAACTGTTTACGTTTCGGTCACATCAAAGAAAACTGCAAATCAAAAATTAATAAATGTGAAAATTGTGGAAAAGGAGATTGCCACAAAACATGTGATTTAACAGAAAAAAAATGCTCTAACTGTGGTGAAACAAATCACAACGCCAAGGATGTCAATTGCCCAGTTAGAATTAAGCATAAAGAAATTACCAAAATTATGACTATTGGTAATCTTACGTTTAAAGAAGCTGAAAACAGTTTTAAAAACAAAGAAAGAACGAACAATTTCGAATACTTAAATGAAATGGATCTTAATGAAAATTTTCCAGTATTAATTAAAAAAGATAAAGTTAAAAACAATCAAAATGAGATAAACAAGATTATTCTAGGAAATACGCATTTTAACAAAATAGTGAGTTCCAAAAATAATACAGGAAAAAATATCTTTGAAAAAAGAAAATTCCCTACTATAGATATTCACGAAAATGAACATAATCAACCAGCATATACAAATAACATACATAAAGTTACAGAACATGAAAAAATAATAAAAGAATATGAAAAGCTTTTTTTGGTACTTGAAATAAGTACAAACGAAAATGAAAAAAAGGAAATTTTCAAAAAAATGAAAATGCTAAAAAATAATTACAACAATTCTCAAATACAAAAAGACCTTGACTGTATTAACAGTTTAAATAACAAAAACTAATGATGTTAAAAATAATTCAATATAATATTCAAAGCCTTATACCTAATAAAAACTCATTGGAATTTTTTATTAATAAAAACAATATTGACATAGTTTGTCTTTCAGAAACATGGAAAACAAACCAAGATACAAAAATGATTAATTACAATATGATTACCAAAACAAACGAAAATGGTTATGGCGGAGTTGCCATTGCCTTAAAAAAGACGATAAAATAAAAACAAGTCAAATATAATACAACACAGGACATAATAATATTGAAAACAACAAATTTAAAACAAAATTTAACAGTAATCTCACTTTATTTCAGCCCGTCTGTAAATTACAATACATTTAACAAAGAAATAATGAAACTTCTCAACTTCTTAAAGGACAAAAACAACACATTAATCTGTGGTGACTTCAATGCGAGAAATAACAGATGGGGAGACCTGATAAACAACAACAAAGGATTATGTCTTGAAATGCTAACTAATTCCACGGATTTTATCTGCATAAATAATGGAAGTTTTACTTTTCAAAACAACCTGAGCAACATAAACTCACACAAATCAGTACTAGATCTATCCTTCACTAATTCAATGTCATTAAACATAAAGTGGAGTACCTTAAACAGCAAAATAAGTTCCAGTCATCACTCACCAATATTAATTGAAATTAGCAAGTGCAATATTCAGTCAGAAAAGTTTACATCGATAAATGTATTATACAACAACTTAAATAAAGTCAATTTAAATACTAACATAGAAGAAATAAACGATAAGTTAAATACAGAAATTCAAAAAGCTACAAGAAAAATAAAACACAATGGTAAAAGAATACCAAAAGGTTGGTGGAACGTGAAACTAGATAAACTATACAGGACAAAACAGAACACACTACAGAAATTTAATAGAAATGGTAATATAAATATATATGAAGAATATGCTAAAATTAATAAAGAATTCCAAAAAGAAATAAAAATTGCTAAAAAAGAATCATGGATTAAATTTGTAAACGAGTTAAACGAAAATAATCACAAAAAATATTTCTGGAGTAATATCAAGAGATTAAAAAACACTAATACGTCCAATAACAAATTAACATGGGAAAAAGAAGATAATGTTAAATATCTTAAACTACTGGAATCCAAAATAATTAATAACCAAATAAATAATAATATATCAATCTTTCCACATGATACTAATAAAATTACTTTTAGTTTTGAAGAGTTCAATGAAATTCTAAAACGAAAAAAAGATACTGCAGCGGGACATGATAAAATCAAATATTCTATGTTAAAAAAACTAAATGCAGGTGCAAAATCAAATTGTTTTCAAGCACTGCTTAATGCTTGGAATGACGAAAACATTAACAATAATTGGAGGAAGATAAAAATTATTCCAATTCCGAAAAAAGACAAGGATCTAAACGAAATTGCAAATTACAGACCGATAGCTCTAATCCCTGTATTCATTAAACTAATAAATTCCATGGTCAAAAAAAGGTTAACAGAATCTTTAGATGAGAATCAAATCTTATCTTACAACACTTTTGCTTACAGAAAGAATAAATCTATTAATGAAATGATTAATGTATTAATGAAATGATTCAAAAAATAGCTGACTTAAAAAGTAAAGGTTATAAAGTAACAATAGCAAAAATTGACATTAGCAGTGCATATGATTGTGTGGATCTAAGTAAATTAAAAGAAAAAATGATAATTTCAAAAATTCCAATACAAATCTGTCGTTGGATAATTAATGAAGAGACAATCACTGTAAATAATGGAATCCCACAAGGCAGCTGCTTAAGTCCTGATCTTTTCAACATATATACAACAAATTTCCACACATTAGAAAATGAAAGTACACATATTTATCAATTTGCGGATGATTTTATCATTGTTTCAGGTCATAAAACACTAGAAGAATCCACTGAAAATTTAAAAACAAGTATACTAAAATTTACAAAAATTGGAAATGATTTAAACCTGAAGATAAATGAAGAAAAAACTGAAATTATGTATGTTGCTCAAGGCTCAAAAAAACAACTAAATATCATGATAAACCAAAAATTATTATTACAAGTGTATACAATGAAATTTATTGGAAGAAATTTGAATGCCAACATGAAAGTAAACAATCACTATAAAAGAATTTTAAATGAGGCAATCAAAAATGAAAATATCTTAAAAATGGTAACATACCGACATGGAGGACTCAATCCAAGAATTGCAATAAATTTATACAAGAGCTTAGTAAGATCCAAAATCGAATTTGCCAGAACTACTACATGTAACTCAACATTATCTGTAAACAAAAAAATCCAAACGTATCAAAACAAAATTATAAGAAGATGTCTTGGAGTAACGCCAACTACACCAATACACTCGATATACGCACTAGCAGGAGAACTACCTACAAAAGAAAGAGCTGTAATACTAACAGCCAAAGAAATGTTAAATATTTTCAGCAGGAATAATAAAATAAAACTCACAATTACAAATAACACTACATTAAATACAAGCTACAATGTGTGCTACAATAAATTTAAAGATATTTTCAATAACATAAGAATTATTAGCATACAAAGTAGAAGTCTTAAAATAATAGTGGAAACAGAAGTTTTAAACAATATAGGAGCTAACAAAAACAACATATCTAATGACGCGATACAAAAACTTTATTCTGAGAAAATCAACAATTTAGAAGTCAAAGGATACTATATATTTGCTACTGATGCCTCCATCAACAATGACACAACAGGGTGTGCTATATATGATGCAAATACTAAAAATATCTACAAATACAAAATAAACAACAAATTATCATCATTATCAGGCGAGTTATTTGCGTTAAAAAAAGCAATTGAAATTGTAATAAAAAACAAAATATCCAAAGCAGCTATACTTACAGATAGCCTATCTAGTTGTCAGTTATTAAAAGCATATGATACAGATAATTATATAATAACTGAAATTCATCAATTGACTAATGAATCAGATATAACAAAAATAAAAATCATTTGGACACCGGGACATGTTGGCATTAAAATTAATGAATTAGCAGACACGGCTGCAAAAGAAGCCACTGAAAATGGAATCATTTCTGATTTTAAACTAACCAAAAAGGATGCTCTCAACAAAATAAAAAATATTATAACAAATGAATGGAACGAAAAGTACAAATTAATTTCGAAAGATAAAGGTAAAAACTTTGCAAAATACTTCCCAGATATAACAAAAGCGAATTGGTATTACAAAACCAGAATGAGACCTGAACAAATCAAAATAACTAACAGATTATTGACTAATCACTGTTATAACAAAGAATATTTATACAAAATTAAGGCAATTGAAAACAATCTGTGTGAAGAATGTAATGTCATTGAAACAAATCAACATGCCATATTTGAATGTACAATTCACAACAACACAAGAAATAAATTCAACATTTTCAAAAAGTATCAAAATGTACAGGAAATTTTAAACACCAAAAATGAAAAAATAATATCTGATCTAACTAATTTCATCATACAAACAAAAATCAGTATTTAAAAGAGGATTAAAATAAATAAGTAAGAAATCAGTCAAAATGTAAGTAATCAGTTTGAATAATAATAAAAAGGCTATAGTAGAAAAAAGAAAAAGAAAATAAAAATAAAAGAAATCAAATACATAAAAATCAAATCATTTTCAAATTAAAATTAAAAAAAAAAAGAAAAAAAAAAATATGACACAACATATTTATCAAATATACACAAAAATAATTATTTCATATAAACACAAAACAATTTACATTAACACAGTCATTTCAAACTTAAAGTTATCATTTAGCGCTTAAAGCAAACTAGAGCTGGCTTTATAAGAGAAAATCTTCAGGCCAATCAGATGTTTTAATGTCATCCAACTCTTCATTAGGCAAGAGGTCAAGATGTATTAGCATCTAAATCATAACCAAAAAAAAAAAAAAAAACAGATAAGACGTGTTTTTTTAACAAACATAGTAATTATTATTAATTTAATTTAAAATTTATTATTTTATTTTATACTAACATTATTGCTAATTATCAAAATCAAATATATTTCTAATGTTTTAATATCTCTTTTCTATGATCTTATAATATATTTATTATTTATAATATTTTAAGTAATTCTAATTTTAATTGTTCTTAAATAATTTGTCGATTTTTTGAAAGTTTCGTCAAACATTATTGATATGTCTTCGTTGTTCTGTTGCTTCTTCTTATTCTTCTTTTGGTTTTTTTCGGAGTTGATTCTTTATTTGTTTTATTTGATTTTTAAAATATTCTTTTTCTTGTGCGGTGACTGCTATCTGTACCAGCCTATATAGATTTTTAATTTCCTTCTTTTGTTGAACAATGCGTCCACCTCTTGTTTTTTCTTTCCGTAATTCTGGTACCGGTGATGATTTCTGCTTGTTTTGCCGTTTTCTCTATTCTTCTAGTGTTATAGGACGTGGACCAGCTTCTGGATTTCGTTTTAATTCTTCTTCCAAGTGCTTTGGCAGGATCGCCATGTAAATATACCTGAATTTTACCTATTGCACTTCTATAACAATATGCAGTTAATGCATCTATTGGTTCAGTTCAAGCATTAATGCTCGTTAACTCTATAGAAGTATTGCAATATTGAATATTTTCCAAGCGTGTTGCTTTAGGGAAAATGAAACAATTAATTTGACTTCTGATTCGAAAGTGATTTTCATTTTCAACAACTGTTCTTTATATACTTAACTAATTAACCATATTTTGCTTATGAAAACATTTTAATCAAAAAAATATTTTCTCACAATAATAACTAAATTTCTAAAATATTTTCCCATAATAATTGATTGTATACTTAATATTTTCTTACAATATTTTGGAATCATATTACATATATTACATTTTAAATTTTAATTCTATCTCTGTAATATTAAATTTTACCTTTTTGTTAATTAATATATATTCTATATCTAAATTCTTAAGTGCGATATGTATGTATGTAATTAAATTCGTATGTGCTATATGTATGTAAGTAAATATAATGTTAATTAATAAATTTGATTTTAATATACTTTACACTATAGACCAATATATGAACTTTAAAAAAAAAAATTACTAAAACATAAAAGTACTATACTGACAGCGATAAAAAACGTATTTAGAAATAACCACCATCAAAATAATAATCGAATTGTTTGACTAAAATCTTTATTAAATAATATAAATTCATATAACTTAAATATTGATAAAAATAATAAAAAATAAATAAAAAAAAAAACATTTTTTAAAAATACTTTCCTTTATAAATAGTAATATGCGACTAAAAACAAATAAATTATTATTATAAGCTTTTTATTCATCCTTAAAATAAATTTACATTTCAAAAATAAGAAAAAATTATATTATATTATATACCATTTTAAAAATAAAAAAAAATAAAATTAAAAATAAATAAAATAGTTTTTTTAATAATTAAAAATTTTCAATATATTAATTCAAATTGAATACTTTCTCATATTTAGCTGTTAAGCCTCCCCCAAGACTTTCCATGCTGTTCTATCGTAAGCTATTCTTTCCCATCTTGTATGTATTGTTTTTATGTCGTCTCTCCATCTTTTTGTTTGTCGACCCACTCTTCTGAACCCATCCCTTGGAATCCATTCCGTTAAAATTTTGGTCCATCTGTTGTCGTCCATCCTGGCCACATGACCCGCCCATTGCCATTTAAGAGATTTTGCTTTTTCAATTGCGTCCATAAATTTTGTTCTGCATCTTATTTCATCATTTCTTATTCTTTGTCGTCTGCTTAATTTAGCTCGCTAATTAACCTTTTTTTTTTGGTTCAATCTTGAAGACATATTCCACGTTTGCGCTCCATATGTTAATACTGGTAATACTGTCATATCAAATAATTGTTTTCTACTATTTGTACTGATGTTAGAACTTAATATATTTTTCATTCCGAAAAATTGCTTCCAACTATTTGATATTCTGCGATCAATTTCTTTCTCTTCTTTATTTTGAAATGCTATAGTTTGACCTAAGTAGATGTATTCAAAAAAATATTTTCTCACAATAATAACTAAATTTCTAAAATATTTTCCCATAATAATTGATTGTATACTTAATATTTTCTTACAATATTTTGGAATCATATTACATATATTACATTTTAAATTTTAATTCTATCTCTGTAATATTAAATTTTACCTTTTTGTTAATTAATATATATTCTATATCTAAATTCTTAAGTGCGATATGTATGTATGTAATTAAATTCGTATGTGCTATATGTATGTAAGTAAATATAATGTTAATTAATAAATTTGATTTTAATATACTTTACACTATAGACCAATATATGAACTTTAAAAAAAAAAATTACTAAAACATAAAAGTACTATACTGACAGCGATAAAAAACGTATTTAGAAATAACCACCATCAAAATAATAATCGAATTGTTTGACTAAAATCTTTATTAAATAATATAAATTCATATAACTTAAATATTGATAAAAATAATAAAAAATAAATAAAAAAAAAACATTTTTTAAAAATACTTTCCTTTATAAATAGTAATATGCGACTAAAAACAAATAAATTATTATTATAAGCTTTTTATTCATCCTTAAAATAAATTTACATTTCAAAAATAAGAAAAAATTATATTATATTATATACCATTTTAAAAATAAAAAAAAATAAAATTAAAAATAAATAAAATAGTTTTTTTAATAATTAAAAATTTTCAATATATTAATTCAAATTGAATACTTTCTCATATTTAGCTGTTAAGCCTCCCCCAAGACTTTCCATGCTGTTCTATCGTAAGCTATTCTTTCCCATCTTGTATGTATTGTTTTTATGTCGTCTCTCCATCTTTTTGTTTGTCGACCCACTCTTCTGAACCCATCCCTTGGAATCCATTCCGTTAAAATTTTAGTCCATCTGTTGTCGTCCATCCTGGCCACATGACCCGCCCATTGCCATTTAAGAGATTTTGCTTTTTCAATTGCGTCCATAAATTTTGTTCTGCATCTTATTTCATCATTTCTTATTCTTTGTCGTCTGCTTAATTTAGCTCGCTAATTAACCTTTTTTTTTTGGTTCAATCTTGAAGACATATTCCACGTTTGCGCTCCATATGTTAATACTGGTAATACTGTCATATCAAATAATTGTTTTCTACTATTTGTACTGATGTTAGAACTTAATATATTTTTCATTCCGAAAAATTGCTTCCAACTATTTGATATTCTGCGATCAATTTCTTTCTTTTCTTTATTTTGAAATGCTATAGTTTGACCTAAGTAGATGTATTCATCGCAATATTCTAACTCTTCTCGTTGTAGTTTTATAATTTCTTTTGTTGCGTTTGTTAATAATTTTGTTTTCGTTCTGTTCATCTTCAGCCCTACATTTTCGCATTCAGTTGCTAGTTTATTTATCATTATTTCTAGTTCTTTTGCAGTTTCCGCGAACATGGAAATATCGTCAGCAAATCTCAAATCGGTTAATTGATTGCCATTTATATTTATTCCAAAATCTTCAAAATCTGTTTTTCTAAATATCTCTTCTAATACTGCGCAAAAAAGTGACGGTGATAAGGGATCACCTTGTCTAACACCTCTTTCAATATTAAATATTTTACCCTTATATTCTGTTGAGACTTTTGCAGTACAATTTTCATACAATTTTTTAATTATATTTATTTCTTTTTGCGTACTCCCCTGATTTTGTAAGGCTTCGTAAAGTTTATGGTGTTCAATTGAATCAAAAGCTTTGTAGAAATCAATAAAACAGATATAAAGTTGTTTCTGGTACTCTGATGATTTTTCTATAAGTTGATTCATAGCTTGTAAATGGTCAGTTGTTGAAAACCCGGAACGGAATCCTGCTTGTTCTCTAGGTTGATTTTGAATTAAATTTATCTTCATTCTGCGGAATAAACACTGTGCAAATATTTTGTAAATTGTTGAAAGAATAGCCTGTAGTTGTTCAAATTTGATTTATCACCTTTCTTATGCAACAAAATAATCGTAGATTTTTCCATTGCTCAGGAATAACTTCAAATAATATTATTTCATTGAAAATATATGTTAATGTTTCAGACAATTCGTTTTTACCAATTTTTAACATTTCAGAATTTATTTTATCGTTACCTAAACATTTTCCAACTTTTAATTCATCAATTGCCAGTTCAATTTCATTTTTTAAAAATAGCGGAAAATCTTCTGTATTATTTGATCTTTCTGTATTATTTAATATATTTTCTTGTTTCGAGTCAGATTTATACAACTCTTCAAAATATGATATCGCAAGTTCATTTATTTTTGTTCTGTTTTGAGTTTTCTTATTATTATTTTTCAGATTAATTATCCAATCTTTACCTTCAATAAAATGTTGCTTTATTTTTTTAACCGATTTTTCTTCTTCTACTATTTGCTTTACAATTTGTTCATCATATTGCTTTATATCATTCTTTAGCGAAGCTTTTATTTGTTTTCTTAGATGTTTAAGTTCATTTTTATCTGTTTCGATTAAATTGCATTTTTTTCTTATATCTTCGCGTTTTTGTATTAATAATTTTGTATTTGGTGAAAGTTTGTCTTTCTTTTTGTTTACTTTTTCCATTATTGTATCTTTGGCAGCTTCTATAATAGCATTTTCAAGAAAATCGTATTTTATCTGTATATTTTCCAACTCTTTCAATTTATTTACACTTATAGTGCGTTGTAATTTATTGTTATAATTCTGTTTTTTCTCCTCTGACACGTATTTTAAAATTTCTTGTTTTTGTTCTATGTTATGGTAATTTTTAGTTTTGTGGTTTAGCAAAATTTTTGCTCTAACCATTCGGTGGTCACTATCAAATGCAATATTAGTTAGTACGGATACATCTTTTATAGTTTTTTTCTTATTAGTTATAATAAAATCAATTTCATTTTTTGTAATTCCGTTGGGTGTTTTCCAAGTCCATCTATTTTTCTCCTTTTTCATAAAAAGCGTATTTGCAATTATCATATTATTTTGCCATAACCACGTTATTAATTTATGACCATTTCTATTTCTGTTACCATATCCATGTTCACCAAGTATTGCTACCTCTCCCACTTTCCTGCTTCCAATTTTCGAATTAAAATCTCCTATAACATAAATATTTTCAACTTTTATTTTTCCGAGTACATCATCTAGTTTTCCATAAAATTCATCTATAATTATATCTTTTTCATTTGATGTTGGTGCATAAATTTGTATAACAGCAAACTTTGTTTTTTCAATCTTAAATTCGCAGGATATGATTCTATCATTTATTAAATTAATTTCAACTATATGTTTTTTAAGTTTATTATTTATTAGCATTCCAACACCATACATCCCTCTGTTATTACCGATATATGAGAAAACATTACCATTTTCTTTTTCTAATATTCTTGCACCTTCTAATCTTGTTTCTGCTAAACCTATTATGTCCCATTTAATATTATGTATTGCATTTTCTAATTCAATTAATTTGCTTTCAGTTGATAGAGTGCGCACATTAAATGTACATATATTTAATTCTTTAATTTTTCCATCTAATTCTTTTTCATTATCTTTTGTTATCGATAATGATAATTTTTCATCTCTAGTATTGAGATATGGGGGGTTTTCGCCATGCTTTTCCACGGTGGCCAGCCGTACTGGAAAAGTTTTTCCGTGTATTTGGTTAATCGTAGTCCATTTAACGTTCGCATGTTCATTATTTTGATTATCTGATTTAAATAAGGTTGGTAGTTGCTAATTTGATGTAGTAGGTTTCTGTTTTTTATTTTCTTGTAGTATAAAATCTGATAATTGTAAATTATTTATATTTTGATTTTCTGGGTTGTTGATATTTTCTTTCTCTGGTGATCTTTGTCTTTTCTTATTAGCTGCAATATTTAATTCTTCTACAGTTTGTTTAGATAATATTTTATTTTCAACAACTAACTTTCCTTTTTTAATACTAACATCAGCTCCTTTACTTTTCAGTTCTCTCATTTCTATTCTTAATTCATTATTTTCTACAATAATTTCTATTGGAAGATCATCATTAAAGAAAATTTTAAAAGGAATGTTTTTAAGTTTGAATTTATTCTCCATTATACGCTGTTTTTTAATATATGTTGTAATTCCTAATAATAATGGTCTTATTTTCTCCGTTTTTTTTCCCAGACGGTATAATGAATCAATTTCCCCTATTTCAAGAGTTACACCTACAGAACAATTTATAATATCTAATATTATGGCTATCAGTTCATCCTGATTCTTTTCTGTTTCTTGTAATCCATGTATTATTATATTTCTCTTTCTAATTTCTCTTTCTACATTTATAACTCTCTTTTCTAATTCAGATTGCTTTACTTTCACATGATCTACTTGTTCTTTAATATCAGCAAATCTGTTATCAATATTTTTATTAATAGATTATATATCAGATTTTAGTTCAATTTTTAAACCATTTATTGCTTTTAATATTTCTTCAGTCATACTTATTCTTTAAAAATGATTTTCTGCTAACGGTATGCAAAATAATATAATCTTATATCGGGTAAATAAATTTGTATTTGTAATATAATAAGTTTTAGTTACGCCTAAATTCATGCAATAACTTTAATAATTTTTATTAAACTTTATTTTTGTAACTTAATTAAATTTTGTGTTGATAATTTGTATCTATAATGTAGCCAGCATGTAGTGTTCTATCATTATTTTTTTAAATTCGAAATAAAACCCTACTACAATTGACCATTACTGAAACTCTAGATACAAGAATGTAAAATTATATAATTTTAGTACTCTTATTTATTAGTTTTTAGTCGCATATTACTATTTATAAAGGAAAGTATTTTTAAAAAATGTTTTTTTTATTTATTTTTTATTTCATACTTTTTAGTCGGTCAAATATTTTAAGTTTTACACAATATATTTGATCGACTAAAAACTGTAGAATTTTTATATTGTTTATATATTTTTACTATAATATAACATATTATAGTAAAAAATATATATTTGAGCGGTTAATAATAAATAGCTCTAACTCATGTTTCGCGAAAAGTCACTTATGACACTTGCAAAATTAACGGCTCATATATATATTTTTATATATACATATGTATATTTTTTTTATTTTTGGCCCCATATGGCCCTCTTTACCTGAAACATTACCCAACGAGATGTACTATCATCGAGACCTTTAATTTCATACCCCACATGATTTTTTTTGGGCCCCACATGACTCTTGTTGCCCTAAATACTACAATTACTTGCCCCAAAAATATCTGTTCTTCCAGACCTTTAATTTGATGCCCCATATGATTTTGTTTATTTTTTGGGGCCCTACATGGTACTCGATACCCGAAACACTAACCACCGAGATGTACTCATCAATATCTTTAATTTGATACCTCACATGACTTTTTTGAAAATAGGCCCCCCACACACCCCATCAGCGTGCCATGAAAATTATGTGGCACCGAATAGGTCATAGCACGAGCTTAAGTTCTAAATTTGAGTTAAATCGGTACAGCCGTTTAGGAGGTATGCCCAGGTGAAGAAAATATGAATTTTTCTGGCCCCCACATGACCCATTTTTCAGGCCCCCGCATGACCCAGGTTACCCAAACACTACCATTACTTGCCCCAAAGATATCTACTCTTCCAGACCTTTAATTTGATACCCCACATGATTTTTTTTCATTTTTGACCCCATTTTTTGGGGGCCCCACATGGTCCT
This sequence comes from Rhamphomyia laevipes, assembly GCA_963920725.1. Lineage (NCBI taxonomy): Eukaryota > Metazoa > Arthropoda > Insecta > Diptera > Empididae > Rhamphomyia > Rhamphomyia laevipes. Next base: position 90,931,209 of record OY987255.1, read on the forward strand.
AGTCACCCGAAACACTACCCAATGAGATGTACTCGTCGAGACCTTTAATTTGATACCCCACATGACTTTTTAGAAAATAGGCCCAACCCCCCGCCCCTCGCAGGGCCTTGAAAATTTCGTGGCACCGAATGGGTCATAACACGAGCTTAAGTTTCAAATTTGAGTTAAATCGGTCAAGCCGTTTAGGAGCTATGCCCAGGTGAGGAAAACATGAATTGTAAATTCAATAAAAGGAAAGTAAAAAGTTTTTACTCAAAAAACTCATCAATCTAATATACGTCTTCTTTCTATTCATGTGTTTTATGCCTCACTAAAATTAAAATATTTTGTGTTAAAAAGCACATCCAACCAACATCGCAAATTAAAACCATATTTATAATAATTATTCTTTTCAAATCTTATTTATATTGGTCTTCCCTGTTTTTAATGAAAATAAAAGAAAACAAAATGCTTAGTTATGGGGCACGACGTACATCCAAACGTTTCCTATAGCTCAATGGGGAGAGATTAGAAAAAGTAAACCGTCTAAAATGTTTCGGCACCAATGTAAGAGGTAAGAGTGGAAATGCTGTCTAGATATCGTCCAGGATAGAACAAGCTACAAATACTTTTATGAAAATGAAATCATACTTCTGCAAAAGAGAACTAAATTTGAATCTAAAAATAAGTGCTACGTTTGGCCTACTGTACAGTACTGTTCTACTGTACGGGTCAAGTGTCGTGGACGTTAAAAAAAAGTGAAGAGAAAAATTGATTATTATAAAAAGTAGAAAAATAGTATATTTGGGTCATATATTGAAAAATAGGATATTTGGGTCATAAGGTTTTTGTATCAATTATACAAGCTTCTATAAAACCAAAATGTATATATTTATATACACACATGACACATCAAAAAAGTCTATGGAACACCAAGTATTTTAGCCTCTTTTTTGAATTTTTAGGGATTACCTAGATTTTTTTTTAAATGAAGGTACATCGATTACTCATCGGTACAAAAAATATTATCTGAAAAAAGTGTAAAATCTCGTTAACTCGGGAATAAAAAGCAAATATTTCCAAAATTTTAATTATTTAATTGTTTTAGAATTTAGCGAGTGTAATTTAAAAAACCTGATTTAAATTTGTGTGTAATAATATTAGTGTAGTCATAGAGGTTTTTTTCTGGAATTTTCAGATGGTAGCTCGAAACTTACACTCTTGTGCTCGAAATTGATTGTAGTCTCACCTCCAGAAAATCCCCAGAAAAATGTATTGTGCTAACTTCAGGGGGTCTGCTTAAAGTCAGACTTTTTTTTTGAAAATTCATTACTCTAGTAAAACGCTTATAACTATAAAAGCAGAATAGCTAGGTGCACTTTGTAAAGCGTTATAATTTTGTATTTACATAGCCTACAAACTTCTATATAAAAAAATTTAAAGTTGTGATAGTGGGATCCTTAAAATTGCGGTTTTTGGTATTATTGAGGCAGTTCCAAACTTCACCGAAGCCACAAAAAAATGTATCTTACATTCTACAGATAATTCCTCATAAAAAAATAAATCTTCAATTTTTGGTTTTGTTGATATTTAAGCCCTGATTTTTAAGGATTATAAATACGCCTTGTAAGATAAAATATATAGTAAATATATGAATAATATGTTGAAAAATTCATGTTTCTCGAACTATATGTAAGATAAAGCATTATTTAAAAAAAAATTGTATGAGCCTTAAATTAAAAAAAAAAACACTGAAAGAAATGCTACACTGAAAAAAAAAGATACAAAAAATGGTTTTGATTACTTTTTCATAATTTTTAATATATTTAGGTATAATATTGAAAAAATAAAAATATTAATTTAAAATACAAAAACTTTAAAAACTAAAAATAAAATTAAAAGAATATTAAGTCAAAATGTAAAAATTTGAACTTAAGATATGAAATTCAATAACAATATACAAAAAAATTCCAATAACAATTACAAATTACGGAAAAAAATTATTAAAATATTAAATTGTCATTCTCTTTTTCTTCTAAACAAATATCAGCTGGGGCGTTAGTACAGCCGATTCCTTTGCATTTGCACATAACAGTACACTTCGTACCTGCATATACAACGCCGATTGCAACCATCTATGCAATTAAAAAATATCATATTAAATAACTTATCTGAAGCTGGTTTTACTATTAGGGGCGAGTGGCACTGGAAATAGTCCTAATTCACTCTTGTGCCACCCCCAATCCTCTGGTGGTGAACAATTTCCACGCCATAGCTGAACTTGATGGTATACTCTGTGGATATGCAATTTAACAGCTTCTATATTTTGTGGTAAATTAGCCAAATCAAAACTAGATGCTGTTAATCTAGACACTATTTGTTTGTACATCACATATCGAAGCTCATTCAGATCACATATATTGCCTTTATAATAAATTTCCTAATTAGACGGAGTCCCACTGCTTCTACATTTGTTTTTTCGGCATCAGGATTCACATCTCGTAGAAGGTTTGGTTTGGCTTTTATACACATTCCAAAATTTGATTTTGCCTGAATATACTGAACTAATATTAGATACAGGTAAATCAATAAATGGAAGTATCTTCACATAACTTAATTTATTATTGTTACAGTTTGAAGACTTTTCTAAAAAAAATTTCGAAGTTGGTACGTCTATATTCAACGTTTTACTGGCAATCCAAATATTTAGATACTATCAAAAAATTTATATTCTTTCTCATAATTAGTTAATTCAGATAAAGGTGTCATATATGTTTTTATACAATTATCTGTGTTGATTGGTTTATTGTAATAATGAATTGGAACTAAGCTAAATTCGCCAAAGATTTTATTTTCATTTGGTCTTATAAAATGAAAATAAAATTTCAGGTTAACCACATTGAATTTCAGATTCTTCATAAAGTTGGATTTCTCTATAACTTTAGGCGATTTATAACAAATTTAGTATTTGAATTAAAAGTTTTTATCTATATAGCTTATGTAAATAAATGCTTAAACCAAGCTGAAGTTGTGATAAGTATGATTTTGGTCGTATTAGTTTCACAATTTGTTGTTCCAAAAATATCTTTTTTATTTTATTATTATCATCCTTGCTTGGGTGTAAGCTATTAATAATTTTTTTTAAACTTTTATTGTACACTCATAATCATTAAAGTTGGTCATATCTGGATATTTTGATTTATTATAATAAAAGTGGTTTATATCTCTTCTTATAATTGCAGCTGCTGATCTTATGATATGTTCTTCCTTCTTTTCTATACTTACAAAATCTATTTGCCTTATAATATTATGTCGTATAAATTCAACACCACCATCATTAATTAAAATAAAATTTCCTTTCTTGTGTACATAAACTATTTTTGTGTTTGCTCCAAACCGATTTTGTAGCAGTTCTTTTGTCCTTTTTAGTCCATATTGTTCTTCATTTTCTGGATTTACTTCTTCCATTAGTTGTTCCAAACAATGTTGACATTCGTCGCTATCCATTATTATCTTAAGTCTCTCAAAGATAATATGTTTTCTATCATGTTTGTCATGGCTGGTTCTTTCAAATGATTTTTTATAGTTGAGAAATTGTTTTAGACACTCAGCATGATATCTAGCTTCTGCTGCTATCATATCTATACATGGCGATACGCGTCCATATATTCTTTATATCTATCAGATTCTCTGCACTCAATATTTTCACATTTCAGTAAGTGTTCTTGAAATGTTATTAAACTAACTTTGCTTATCGTTCTCCTTTCTAATGCTAATTTAATTTCTTTTTCAAAATCTGCAGTATTTCCACATACACACTATATATTTTATCTTACAAGGCGTATTTATAATCCTTAAAAATCAACAAAAGTAAAAATTGAAGATTTATTTTTTTATGAAGAATTATCTGTGGAATGTAATGATAAAAATTTTTTTTAAAAAAATTGTGGCTTCGGTGAACTGCCTCAATAATACCAAAAACCGCAATTTTAAGGATCCCACTATCACAACTTTAAACCCTTTTAGATTTTTTTATATGTATATAGAAGTTTGTAGACTATGTAAATACAAAATTATAACGCTTTACAAAGTGCACCTAGCTATTCTGCTTTTATAGTTATAAGCGTTTTACTAGAGTAATAAATTTTCAAAAAAAAAAAGTCTGACTTTAAGCGGACCCCCTGAAGTTAGCACAATAAATTTTTCTGGGGACTTTCTGGAGGTGAAACTACAATAAATTTCGAGTACAACAATGAAAGTTTCGAGTTACCATCTTAAAATTCCAGAAGAGCAATTTTTATTCCCTTATATGACTACACTATATGGATTACGGTTATAATGTTTTAGAATTTAGCGAGTGCAATTTAAAAAACGTGATTTAAATGTGTGTGTAATAATATGAAATACGGTAATATACGTTTTAATTATTGTTTTAGAATTTAGCGACTGCAATTTAAAATATGTGATTAAAATAACTATATGGATTACGGTTATAATGTTTTAGAATTTAGCGAGTGCAATTTAAAAAACGTGATTTAAATGTGTGTGTAATAATATGAAATACGGTAATATACGTTTTAATTATTGTTTTAGAATTTAGCGACTGCAATTTAAAATATGTGATTAAAATTTGTGTGTATGGATATGGATTACGGTAATATACGTCATCATCTTACGCTAACAAAAATACATGAAGCCGTAGGACTGCTTAAATATGGAAGTAACCAAGCTGATGTTTCCAGAGCTTACAACGTATCCAGGGGAGTTATCTGTATATTGTGGCAGCGCTAATGTCTTACTAAAAGCCCAAAGGAACAACATCCAGGTCGAAGAAGATCAACAGCTTAACAGCAGGACCGGTATCTTGTACTTGAAGCCAACCGACACAGAAATTTAACAATTACAGTCCCAGTTGTATACAGTTTTAAACATATCTGTTAGTGGCCAAACTGTCTACAGGAACAGACTACATGAAGCCAGCCTTCACTCTCGTCGTCCATTGAGATGTCCACCGATACGTCATATGTATCGAGTGCTGAGAAGTAATTGGTGTAAAATTTACAAAAATTGGACAAATGAACAATGGTCTACAATTTTGTTCACTGATGAATCTCTATTCCGATTTTATCCAGATACGAGAAGGAGATTTTGGAGATGATCTGGAAACTCAGAAAGTTCAATCATGGTATGTGCACGGAAATACGATTGATGAAAGAATAAATCTGGTTTTTCAAATGCGAATTTAACAGCAGCTTCTTATATAGATGAGATATTTGAACCAGTTGTGCTTCCATTTTCATCGGAAATAGGACAAGAATTTATTTTAATGCATGACAATGGCAGACCACATACAGCACGAATAGTAAAAAATTGTTTGGATGATAATGATATTCGTGTATTACCCTGGCCAGCCCAATCCCCGAATTTAAATCCCATTGAGTACGCATGGAATAGACTTCAAACAAGCATTCTCAATGATATGGCGACAGATCAACAAGGGATCAACTATGTAATATTATTCAAGAGCACGGTGCCAGGCTGTTGCAAAAGCAAGAGGATGCAATTTATTATTATTATATTTATTATTATTATTACCTGTATTCACCCTAGTATATACAATAATAAATTTTAATTCAATTTTCATTTAAAATTAATATTAGTTAGTTTTGAACAGTTAAATTAATTAATTTTTTAGTATATAATAATAAACATTTTATTTAAGTAATTTATTTATAAACGCAAAATTTTCTTTGTATGCTTAGGGTATAAGCCTCCCTCAATGATCTCCACAGTTCTCGATTTATAGATGTCTACCAATTTTTCTCTTACCATCTCTTGGAATTTATTCCATGGTTATTTTTGTCCATCTATCATCATCCAATCTTGTAATATATTCAGCCCATTTCCATTTTAATATTTTTGATATCTCGACTACATCTTTAAAATTTGTTAACTCTCTTTTTCTGGTATTTGGTATTCTTTGACTCCTGTTTATTTTAAGTAACCTGCAATTTTTGGTTCACTTTTGATGTCATCGCCCATGTTTGAGCGCTATATGTAAGCACGGGTAGAATAGCTATGTCAAATAAGTGTTTCTTTGTTAGAAATTTGAATATTGAAGATTATTTAAAGGTTCCAAAATTGTTTCTAACTGTTTGTGATCCGTCTATCAATTTCTTTTTATTGCTTGTTGTTGCACGAAACCAGTTGTCCCAAGTATTCATAGTCTTCAACGTATTCTAAATTTTTATCATTTAATTTAATAATAATTTTAATATAGTTGGTCATTACTTTTGTTTTTAATTGATTCATTTCGAGTCCAACTTCTTTACATCTAGCTGGCAGTTTATTTAACATGCATTCTAAGTCTGTAGCACTTTTGGTAAATAAAGTAATGTCATCCGCGAATCTAAAATTTGTTAACAATTCACCATTTACACGAATCTTAAATTTGTTAACAATTCACCATTTACCACCAACTAGAATAATCTACCTTTCTAAAGATGTTTGCTAAAACAGCCGACTACAAATCCGGTGAAATAGGGATCACCTTGCAGAACACCTTTCTCAATTTTTATTTTTTTCCTTTTCTCTCTGTTGATACTGTTTTTTAGCAGTTTATATTTTAATTAAAATTCTTATTATTTCACTTGGTACACCCTATTCTTGTAAAACTTTCCATATTTCAACATGTTCCACAGAATCAAAGGCTACATAGAAATCTACGAAACCGCAATATAAATCATTATTGCACTTATTGCAAGTGGACACAAGGAGGCGCTTGCAATTATCGATAAACATTGGGAGCATAGAGCCAAGAAAAGTGATTCAAAGACGAACACTTCTGAGAATAAGGGTACAGGTAGCCTGTTACTAGGCGAATCGTCGCCAGTTAAGAGGCCACCGAATAGGAACATGTCGGATAGCAATACGCCACTGGCCTATTCAGCTAAAAGAAGCTGCTTGCAATATAGCGAAATTGCCGCAGTTTCAAGGAAGGTATAGTCACTAGATGCTATCCAGAAAGCACTATGTCAGAAGAAGAGGCGAAACTAGTCCAATTTGCGGTCTTAGACGCCATTGAACGGGTACCCATAGGGAAAGAGGTTAAATTCATGGGATCCTCAAGAAAACTTGGATGGGTAGCTATCACGTGTGCAGACGAGGTCAGCCGTGACTGCTAAAAGACACATTAAGAGATTTAAAGCCGTATTTGGGTTTGGTGGAAGGCAAGGATCTCCCCAAATAAGCCGTCTGTACTGGTTTCTTCCCAGATGAACAACAGCTTCATGAAGATAGTGTTCTGCGTAGGCTCATGAAACAGAACAAGAACCCTAAAAAAGACAGTTGCTAAGAATGGTCAGAATCTGGTCATATTCATTGACGACGTCTCGACATGGACTGCAGACCCTAGTTCAATTTTGATAGGGTTCAGCTTAGGCTGAGAATGAAGAAAAGTGAACCAGAGATGGTAGGACTAGTCGATAAGCCGACAATCAAACCAGAATCACAGGTTCAGCCAGTTGGAAAGACGACGTCCGAACCAGTAGCAACGACAAGCAAGCAAGTGGAGGCGATGGTAGTCGATGAGCCGATAAAACCACGTCCGTCCACTTCAAAGGGTACTGAAGCTCGGGTAGTCGATAAGGCTGCATCTGAACCTCAGACACTAAGGGATGTCCTAAAGAAGGCATCGGAAGCGGTATCCAGTAAAAAGTACTAGATAGTCGCACTTTCAGACCCCACATCAACGGCGAGAAAAATGCAAGAGGTAGAAGTAGTGCTAGGCGTCGAATAGGCCACAGGAGGAAGGACGACCGACACTCAGCAAACGAGAGGGAGGAGGAAAGACGCCCTCCTCGTAGAAGAAAATAATGGATCCCTCTCTGAGGATCTTACAGGCAAACCTGCAGCACGCTAAGGCAGCTGCGGCTGTCTTAAGCAACAGGTTTGCCAAAGGAGGCGTAGACGTCGCCCGTATTCAAGAACCATGGCTCGCAGGTGGTAAGATATGCGGTGTAGGGGATTCTAACGGTAAGATTCTTACGACAGTGTAGCCTCTAGACCTAGGGCTTGTATTATATTTTAAAAAAATACTACATTTATTCCAATTACAGAATTCTGTCAAGGAGATGTAGTTGTGGCAATTGTTGAATCTTCAGGCAGCTAACAGAATAAAATTATTTGATCTGCATGCTTTGCCGGAGATCAACAATGTCCACCTGCTGCTATAGAAGGCCTGCTAGCACTAGCCCAGAAGAAGCAGATGCGACTGTTGGTAGGATGTGATGCCAATACGCATCGTACGATAAGACAAATTGTTATTTTTTTATTAGGTTTTTCAACTACAATTATATTTGATACCCAATCACATGGTTCATCCACAGGTTCAATTATTACTGAATCACATAATTTGAATCAGAATCTGAATCACTATCATTGTTAATTTGAGTTTGATTTCACTCACCTTTTGTTTCTTACATACAACTGCAAAATGATTTTTTCCCTTACAGTTACCACATTCTTTACCATACGCGGGACAATTTCCTTTCTGGTGGATTTCACCACAAAATTTACAATTGAGATTTGAATGCTCTCTGTTTTGATTATGATTTTCTTGACTAGAATTAAAATTTTTTGATTTAGTACTATTAAAATGATTATTTTTAACATTATTATTGAAATTTGTTCGATTATCATTTATACGCTTATTGTATCCTCCTAGGTTGTTGATTAAATCGACGGATGTTCCAGATTGTTGTATTTCAGATATATGTTTATTTGTTACTTCAGCTGATATTGCAAAATCAATTGCTGTTTCTATTGTAAGTGTAGGTGTCTCCAAAAAAAATTTCTGCAGCTTATCATCACACGTGCCCGAAACTAATCTGTCTCTTAACATTTCATTCTCATCAGAGAACTGACATTTGCTGATCATTTTTTTGAGATCCATCAAAAAATTGTTAAATGGTTCACCAATTGTGTAACTTCGGTTAGAAAATAGAAATCTTTCAAATATTATATTGCATTTAGGTTGACGAAAATTTTCAAATGCTTGGTCTGCTGTTGGTAGATTGAACGAGTTGTAAATTTCTAAAGCTTCTGGCCCAACTGCAATTAATAAAATTTCAATTTGAATTTCTTCAGCTTTTTTGGATAATTCTATTGCAGTTGCGAATATTTTAAAATTTTGCCAGAAAACTCGCCAATTTTCAGAGATATTACCTTCTATTTTCAGTTCTTCAACATTTTTTTACAAAATCCATGTTGTTTTTGATAAATATATATTTTGTATTTTTTCTAGGTCTTCCACGTGGTTTATTTTGTATAGCATGTGTTTTTTCACACTGCCCATATATTTTTATATTTAATATATGTTCTATATAATTCAATATAAGTATTCAAAATGAAGAATATAATTTCTTTAATTCGATTTTATGAATTATAATTAAAAGAATTAAATTTGCATTTATAGCTCTTTTTTTCTATATATATATATCATTATATATTGTTTAATATAATACAATTGTTTTTGTTGTTTACCCCGACTGCTCCATGTATTGTTAATTAAAAGACCATGTTGTCAAGTTGGAGTTCTTTATTAAAACTGATCTTAATTTATAATTTATAGTGATTAGAATATAGACTTAATTGCAAACTAGAATAGAGACATCTATAGTTTAACTACATTGCTTCAATTAATTTAGGTAATGAGCCTACTTTTATCAATAGGATAAGAAGTGAGTATTAGACTTAACTATAACCACCCAATTTTTGTCAGATATAATTCATAATTGGCAAAAGAAAAGTTGGATTAACAACCTAGAAGAATGGTATAATTTGTCGGCCATTAAAATTCTAAGAGCCAAAATTTTAAAATTTTAAGTCCAAAGACAAAATCCAGGAGATGATGACCAACCTACACAGAGGTGAGACATCTTAAGAAGAGGAAGTCTCCATCGTAATCAAAACGTAGAGACAATTGTGCAAATCTGCGATTCGTTATCAATTTATTTTTTAAGTTTATTTTTGAACTCACACAAATACTCTTCCAACTAATATATTTCACATTTTGTTCCTCTTTTTTATCATATTTTTATTAATTTTCCTGAACATATAAGGAAAAAAAATTAAACGGAAATAAAACTAATTTGTATTTAAAAAGCACAGCGAATATCGACTATCGACTATTTCTTCCTTGTTTTTAATGACAAATATAGAATAATTTGATGATTGAACATCTTGATATTCTGTTATTTTGGATACCGGTAATTTTTTTTTTTTTTTATAAGTTTATATAAAATATAGTTTACTTTAAATTTGTTTTAACGAATTTTCACTATGCAGGGTATCTCAGTATCTAGTAAACAACGGAATATGAGATATTCCTGAGTTAATTTCAAATAATTTTTTTCCTTTTGTACATTACTGAAAATGAAAAACTGTCTACAATTATTAACGAAAAGCAACAAAATTATACTTCAACGAAAGGTAATAAATTAATCCTTGTCAGGAATTTTTTACCGTATTTAATGACCTATTTTTCTTTAACACAAAATAGTAAATTTTTATTTTTAAATTTACTTTTTCTCTGAAAAGGTTTTTTTTACTACATAAGTGGAATGCTCTGATAATTTAGCACAAAAATTGTTACAAAAGTAACTGAGTTATAGTTGTTACAAAATTTATAGTTCAAATTGCAGATATTTGAATCCTTTGAATTTGTTACTTATATAAGGAGTGCAGCAGACAAAATGAGCTCCACTTTTTCATTGCAAACAATAATTTCCATATTTATAGTTATACACATTTATTTATATAAAAAAATAGTCCATATTTTACACTCCTACGTTGTTCACGCTTAAAAAAAAAATTGCGGTAAAAGACATTCAGACGAATTGTAAGTAACCTGCAAACGCAATAAAAGGTACGTTATACATTAACCCCAGCGCAGATTGGGGTTAATAATCATTTATAAAAATAAATTGAAAAATATATAATTTCATACAATATTTAATAAATTCAGAGCTTACATTATATAGTATATTCAATTAATTCAGCTATATTAAAATATTCCAGTGTGCAATATAGAATGAAAATAACAAAATAGCTTGTGTATTCAAATTTTAATATTTTGTTGCTTTAATTTTTATATATTTATTTTTATTTTATTTATTTAACTGCTTGTATTAAGGAGTAAGTGTCTAATCTAGTAATATCTGTTTTGTTTTCGGTGGTGGAAACATCAGAGTTTAATCCATTGCGGATAGTAAATTATTTCTCAGAATTAAGTATAAAAAGATAATTTCTTTCTATATATATGTTTCTCTTTAACATAACATACTAACATTATCTCCCCTTATGCTTGTTTTCGTTGATCCAAACAAATTATCGGTCACATTTTCGGGCCCCATTTTCTTTGCTACGAGAAGATGGAGCTTGGCTCTGAGATTGATGAGGATTAGATACTCGATTACTAAAAAAAAAAAAAAAGAATTGTTAATGGCTACTTTAAGTGATTGCTGCTCTAATAAACGTATTCAAGAAAGAACTAAAGAGCTTAAAATCAGAAGTATTAATTTAGCTTCTGAAACAAAAGCAAACAATACAAAATTGCTTAAAAAAATCGACGTACTTGCAAATAACCAGCTATTAATTAGTGAAGAAACAACAGTGCTGAGAAACAAAGTCGAAAAATTAATCGATAAATTCGATAGAAATAATAAGAAAAATAACTTGACGCCGAAACAATAGCCATTATGATTGAAGTCGCTTCGCTATTTGCCACTCGACTCGTCTCTCGCCTCGCTATTCACCTCTCGGCTCGAATGATGACAAATTTGGTAATCGCTATTGGGCGAGAGCGGATTCAATAATAACGAATATAGTTGAAAAATTCAATAGGATTAAAGGCAAAAACAGCGCCAAGCATTGTCGGTTTAAATAAAAACAAAACAAATATTAACATTTAAAAATCAAATAATAATTCTATTTAAACAAGCACATAAATTAGATCTGACATTTCTTTAGGTTACGAGTTTAAACGAATTTGAAATTGTAAGCATGGAGAAGGTAACTGGAAACCATCTCATGAAAGTATTCCCTAGTAATGCATTATTATTGAAAAAAGATAAAAACATAAAAATAGGTACATGGAACGTTAAAAGTTTGCATCGACCCGGAAAATTGGATAATTTGGAAAAAATCTATTAGGAGTGGCCATTAATGGTATAAGTGAAGTTCATCGGAAAGGATGCTACGAAGTAGAAATTGAAAATAATTATTTTATTTACTCGGGTGCAAGTGATGATCAACAATTCAGAAAAGGGGTTGGATTTTTAATCAGGAAACATTTAAAAGGAAAAATTACTTGCATTGTTATGAAATCTGAAACAATTATTCTTATAAAGATGAAAGTAAAAACAGGAAATTTAAATCTGATACAAGTGGACGCACGAACTGCCGGCTGTGATGAACATGTGATGAATTTTGCAATGAACTAAAAAAAGTATACAAATTAACAAAAAAGGAAAAGTTACATTTATTTTAGGCGATTTCAAAACGAAAGTGGGTTGTGACGCAGTAGTAAATGTAATAGATTAGGTATAATCTATCTAGTAGAGGTTTAGAAATGCTATGAAGTCTTAGAACTAATCCAGGTGCTAATATTCAGTAAGATCATAATCCGATAGTGGCTAAAATGGAGATTACGCTAAAAAACTGAAAGGAAAAAAGTACAAACATCAAATATTTATTTATTAGATAATTATGAAACAAAAAAAAATATCTAATAGCGTCAACAAAAAGTTGAAACGTAAAGAAAATTTAATAAAAGAAGACGTGGATGTTAACCAAATATAGATCGAGTTTAGCAAAAAAGACATGGATGACCAACGTAATTGCTGCTGATAAACGAGAGACGTAAATGGAAAAACAAAAACATTAGTAATATAAAAAGTTGAATCAAATCATAAAAATGAAAATTATAGCAAGTCATGTTTTGGAAAAGCAATGTCATGAAATTTTGAAAAACATCACAACAGTTTTAGACTGCATAAATAAATTACAAACACAGGAAGAAAAAAAAACTATGGCATACTAAAAGATAGCGATGGTAAAATAAGTTTAAATGCAAAAAAAAAGGTGCAACAGTGGGAGAAGTATTTTGTTAACTTATATGAAGATAGTAGAATTCCAATATCTGAATCAGAAGGTACAGCGAATAGTGAAGATGATTGAAGTGTTATTTAAAATTCAAAAAATCGTTCTGCTGCTGGTCCTGATCTAACTCCAAACAAAATGTTTAAGCTGTTACATGATAAAGCTATAAGAACATTAACGCAATCAACAACATGTACAACTCTGGTAAAATTCTAAAAGAATGACTGAAATCAACTTTAATAACATTACCGAAAAAAAAAACACAATACATCAAAATGTGGTGACTATTGTACGATAAGCTTGATGAGTCATAGAATGAAAATATTTTTAAAAATAATTTCGCAAATAGAATATATAAATTACTTGAAGAAGACATCAGTGAATCGTAGTTTCTAATTAGAAACACGCTTGGTACAAGAGAAGCATTATTTATGCTAAATATTTTAGTGCAACGCAGTAATGAGATGAGTATCAATATACATACCTGTTTTATAGATTTTGAGAAGGCTTTCGATACAGTACCTCATTCTAAACTAATAGATATCAATATCATACGAAATAAAAAAAAAAACATAATTGCATATCTACATTGGAATCAAAGTACTAAGGTGACATCAACTGATGTAATCCAGATAAAAAAGGAATAAGGCGGGGTTTCATCCTGTCAAGTGTCAACCATGTTATGCAACGTATATTCGGACGAAATTTTCAATTAAAATTAATGGCGAAGTAATGAACAACATCAGATTTTCGGATGATTCATTAGTGATGACAAATGATATTGGAAAATTCCCGAAGATGCTAGAAGAACTGAATAAATATTGTCTGCAATGCCGTCTGAGAATAAACTATAGCAAAGCAAGTACATGGAATCGGAAAACATGACATAGGTAATGAAACTCTCAAATTAAATAATTTAATTAAAAATTACAATATTCAAGTATTTGGGAACAGAAATCAACTCTTGAATAGAACAAAGCAGAATGGCCTTCAAAAAGGTGGATAATATATTTTGCAAAAATTAAATCAACATCAAGCTGAAACTAAAAATATTAAAGTGCAACATCTGGTCCACGCTTCTTTATGAGACGGATGGACATTGCGGAAAATAGATATAAAAAAATTGATGTCTTTGAGCTTTGAACTTATCGCGGGATTCTGATAATTTCAATCAAAGTTCGAGTAACGAACGAAGAAGTACAAAACCGAATGAATAAATCCAAGGAATTATCAAATATGATAAAAACGAGAAAATTAGGCTTCATACGAAGCGAAATTATCATGCGAAGCGAAAAATATAGAATTCTTCAGGTTGCACTCCAAGGTAAAGTACACGAAGCAAGGCAGAAGAAGAAAATATTGAATTGCAATTCGATAGATTGGTTCAATATGTCTGCTGTAGAGATTTTTAGAGCCGCATGGTGTAGAAACACGACCTTCAGCGTGAAGAGGAAGAAGTATATGGTAAGTTTGAAATTTATCTATAATTATTGTGTATAAATGTATGAATTATAAATTATTATTTAAAATAAAATATTAAAAATTACCTTTTTTGAATTTTTTAACCTCGTGCCGGCACTTTGGTAACGGCTTTAACTCAAAATCTTATGATTGTATTGAAAAGTTCGTATAGTTGCTAAATTATCTGAGCAATGCAATAAAATAAAAAAAACCTCAATGATTTTTCCCAGAAAACGTAAATTTAAAGAAAAAAAATTTACTTTGATTTTGTGTTAAAGAAAAACAGTACATTAAATACCGTAAAAACTAGTCCTAACATTAGAAGTAAGTTATTACTTCTCGTTGAAGTCTAATTTTGTACACAGTTTTAGATTTCTGGACATGTCTGCGTGGCATTGATAATAGCTCAAGAATATCTCATATTCCATTAACACTAGAATACCTTATATATACAGGGTGACTAAAGAAGTACCTTATCAAAATCACCTCTATGTATGTTCAGCGATTTTTGATATTTTCGGAGCTTATTTTTTTCCCGTTTCATCCCGTTTTTTCCATTTTTTTATTTTTTCTTTTGATGACACAATCAAGTGTGATAGACGATTGATTTTTAGCTTACGTACATAACTGGGCAATTCCCATAAGTCTAAACATCGGGTCGAAAAAAATCGAAAATAAACGAAAACATAAAAAATTACATTTTTTGTAATGCTTGATGACGTTACTTTCACATTTTATCAGCTAGAAATTCTGCAATTTTTATAGCGGTACTGTTATAGATAACATGTGGAAAGGAATTACGTTTGGAAAAGAAAATTTATGTGAATATTTTGTTTAAAAACGACATCAAACATTACAAAAATTCAAAATTTTTATATTTTTTATTTTCACTTATTCGATAAGACCAATGAAAAACATTTATATTCAATCGAATTTCCCAGTTTGTTACGTAAGCTGAAAATAAAAATCATG
>OY987255.1:90946981-91050295 GCA_963920725.1 Rhamphomyia laevipes
CCAAACTGCTGAGATTCTGATATTTTGTCTGGCCAATATTTCGCACATTTCGCTTTATTGTATTCTTCTAAGTTAGTAAGCATTACTATTATTTCTAAATGCTGCTCCCAAGTCATTCGCCAAAAATCATTTACGGTAGCTTCCATTGGACCCTATAAAAAACACAAAACAATGGTTAGTATTATTTTATACAAAAAAAAAACAGGGATGTGTCTCAATATTTATTCAACCTTACATTTATACGATTTTTTTTTTAATATTTTGTGATATTTAAAGGTTTCGCATTTGCTAATTTTGAAACGATCTTAAAATAAATATTATATTTATATAACCCTTTTTAAAAAATGTTTTTTTTTTTAATTTGCTTATCTAATGACACCGTAGTATTTTCTCTAGCTCGCAGTAATTATTTATCAGCTAAGTATAATTTTTTTTTTTGTGTTTACAAATAGTCTGGTCAATTTTTCGATCCTTTTTATCGCAGTCAGACAATTGACCTAATTTTTACTTATAGTTAATTTTATATATTTACATTTTCGTACTAGTTCATTATTTCATCGACTTTTTTTAACTTTTTAATTTTTAATTTATTATGAAGTGCTGCTTTTGTGGACTTGTTATCGATAGGTCCACTAGACGTAGACCTGATTTTTTTCAAAAATAAGTCAATTCTCTGCAATGTTTGTAAAGAAAATAATATTTTTTCTATGCTTAGATGAAATAATGATCTGATTGAGAATCTCACTCCTTCAGTTGAAAGCATAAAAATGATTGTGGAGTCTTTTGGGGAACGCGTTTTTAGTATGGAAAAAAAAGTTAAGTTGTTGTCAAATAACGTTATTCGTTATTGATTGTATGGAACAAATCAATAGGGATATTGATGCCAACACACGGTCAATTAAAGGTAACGGCTTTGATAAATGTAAACAGTTCACTAAAATCGTTAACTTGCTTAATAATATTGACTCCTCCTTGCAGGATGTTGTCAATAAGAAACTTTTACAACTGGATTCAAAACTTTTAAAAACAACAGCGGATATCAAACAAATTAATGAAATTTTGTCAACTAACAAGGTTAGCTTCTCTAATTTTGAAGATAAATTTTGTTAGGGGTCCGTTGAATTTTCGCGATCGATCTCCAAGTTGCTAAACAATTTCGTTTGCCTGAGTTCAATATGCGAAAATAAGCTAATAAATATTTCTTCTGGGTTGTCAAGTTTCAACAAAGCGATTCCCACGGAAAGTATCGTTGATCCACCGCGCGTATCATTTAGCGGCGACAATGCAGCGCCTGAGATAGCTTTAACTAGGGAATTCAGCACTAATGTTAATTCGCTTCTGGTTGAGTTCACTGAAAGTGACGGTCGAACTCATGTTATATCAGCGGTTGAGAACCCATTAATTAGGGCCGCACCTAGAAATAAGTCAATTTTTGTATCTCGGCTTAATATTTCAACCTCAAATTCGGTTGTTCTTAACTTTATTAAATCTAAGCTCATTGCGGTAAATATAACTGAGGACCTCAACTTAATAAAGGTTAAAAATATTTCGAATTCTAATCGAATAGTTGCTACATTCAAAATCTGTATGCCTGAAGTTATGTTTCATCTATTGATGTTACCCAAAACCTGGCCGACCAACACCTTCGTGCAGGAATTTGTTGAAAAGCAGAAAACTAGGGTAGCCGTTAATTTAAATTCAGTTCCAAAAAACTAAAGTACTTGTCCCTTTACTATCAAAATGTAAGCGGACTTCGTACCAAAATTCGCGACGTATATTTAAAAACACAAGAACTTTCTTATGATGTTTTTGTAATGAAATTTTTACTTCTTAATAATGAAATTTTTACTTCTGACTTAAATATTTTTCGAAAAGATTGTTTAATTGATGGTCTAGATTCATCTGGTCGCGGTGTGCTTATAGCAGTACGCATGGATTATGACTGTTCGTTTTTTAGCATTCCTAATACCGAAAATATTGAATTAATTTGTGTCAAAATTAATCTTGGTAAGCGCTCTATTTATATTTTATGCTGTTATATACGACCATGTAGTCCGATCGAGACATACCAACTTCTCATCGACGCAGTTGATTTCTTGTCCAATACTATGACTACGGTTGACGATATGTTGGTCTTGGGTGATTTCAATCTACCTGATCTGTTATGGATGTGGTCAGATGATGATTCTCACTTTGTTGCTGTAAATGCAACTACTGAAAAGGAAGTTTTATTTACTGATAATTTCTCTGACAACGGTCTCTGCCAGATCAGTGATATTAAAAATAATCTAAACAGGCAACTTGATCTTATTTTCTCTACTAATAATGTAAATTGCATTGTAGTGGAAAGTAGCTTCACTCTCTCCACTATTGATCCGTATCACCCTCATTTAGCTTTAACTTTTTCGTACGAGAACGGTATTATTAACATAGATTCTGAAAAAAACTTATACTGTTAACTTCCATAAAGCTGATTTTGATAAACTTAATCATTAACTTATTAATTTAAATTTTGATGAAATTTTTAATAACCTAGACAATAACATTGATTTATTAACTGCAAACTTTTACTCAGCTCTATTCGAATGTTTCGTTTTGTCTGTTCCGATTTCGCCAAGTACCGGCATATCGTCATTACGGCATATCGTAATAGTAGAAACAAATTATGGCAAAGATTTTTAAAGTCTAAAACAGACTCCGACTACATTGAGTATCTTTGCGCTTACGTAGAATTCTCGGATTTATCACAATTATTATATGACGAATATTTGAGTAAAATGCAAACGGAGATTCTATCAAACCCTAATAAATGTTGGCAATTTATCAATATTAAAAACAAATCAGATGGTTATCCTTCTACATTAAAGTATTTAAATAACTCATCAAATGAATCTTAGATAATCACTAATATGTTTGCTAAATTTTTCAGTCAAGCTTTTAACGAAAACCAATTTCAACCTGATGAAAATTATTTTTCGTACTTAAATAATTGCAACCAAACTAATATCGGTTCTTTTAATATTGTATATAATTATGTAGTTGGTAAGATTCAACACCTTAAAGATGATTACTCATCCGGTCCCGATGGTTTGCCTGCTATAGTTTTAAAAAAATGCTGTAACTCATTGGCGTACCCGTTAACATTTCTCTTTCAAATATCACTTTCTGAAGGAATATTTCCCGCTTTGTGGAAGAATTCTTTCATAATTCCGATACACAAAATGGGTTGTAAAACGGATATTTCGAATTATAGGCCAATCGCAAAGTTATCCAGTATTCCAAAACTGTTTGAAAGTATAATTTACGATTCTCTATATTTCCATTGCAAATCGTTGTTTTCTTCAAAGCAGCATGGGTTTCTTAAAGGTAGATCCACCACTATGAATCTAACTGATTTTTTTTTAATACTTTAATCAATATGGAAAAAGGGAAAGAAATTGACGTAATCACCACAGATTTCTCCAAAGCGTTTGATAAGATTTCACACAAATTAATTTTGTTCAAACTTAAGGTCTCGGTTTTCCTCCGGGATCATTCGCTGGCTAGAATCATATCTAAGTGATCGTCAATACCGTGTTTTATTTAGGTCCCCTATTTCTGACCCTTTTATTGCAAAATCCGGTGTTCCACAGCCATCTTGACTCACTGATTTTTGTATTGGCAATAAATGATGTTGATTATATTATAGTTGTTTCAGTATACGCTATGATATGAAAATATACAGAGAAATTTTATCCAATCCTGATTGTAATATTCTTCAAAATGACCTAAACAAATTTGCTACTTGGTGTGCTAAAAACCACTTAGAACTTAATGTAAGTAAATGTCAGACAATTACATATTCTCGTAAACGTTCTCGTTCCTTTTCACGGGATTACTTTATCAATAATGAGATCGTTTGTCGAGTTCTCACCCTACGGGATTTAGGTGTTATCTGCGATGGTGAGCTTAACTTCAGATCCTACTACGATAGTATTGTAAATAGGGCTAACTCAGCGCTAGGTTTTGTAAAGCGGTGTTCCAAGGAATTCCGCGACCCGTATGTCACAAAATCCCTTTACATAACCATAGTAAGACCTCTGCTTGAATATGCTAGTCAAGTATGATCACCATACCATGCAGTTCATATTAATCAAATCGAAGCCGTTCAGCGTAGATTTGTCTGTTTTGCTTTACGGGGCCTACCCTGGGTAGATACTTACAACTTACCCCATACCGCGATCGTCTTAATCTCTTGAAAAACGTCGTGAAGTCGCTGACATTTTATTTGTGCAACAGGTCATTTCGGGATTAATAGAGTTCCCAGCATTTTCAGATAATATTAATATAAACGTCAATGTGCGCTCTCTAAGATCTATCCATATTTTTCGATTAAATAATCATCGCACGGACTACGGTTATAATGAGCCGTTCACAAGAATGTTGCGTGAAGTTAATGCTATTGCAAACCACTTCGATTACAACTGTAGCAAGCTCACTATGAAAAGATTGTTGTACAGTTACATGTAAATACGAGCCTAGTGTGTCTTTATTATGTCAGTTGAAAGACTCTAGCATGTTGACTAATTGCTAAAAATTAGCATGCTTTCGTTTCATTTGATTTTTAATTTTAATATTATTTTTTCATTTTATTTTATGAACTCGAATCGAATTTCCAGGTGACTGTGGGGGATACCGTTCTTTCCAGAACAGCTGAACCTGCGGTTGCCTGGTTATTCTGTTTCTTTTTTATATTTTTTTGCGACAATTGCATTTTGCATGATTTCACTAATATTTTTTTAATATTAAATTATATTGTTATAATTTTAAATTATACCTTTGTATATTTTTTTTTTGGACGTAAAATTGAATTGGCAGGTGACGGCAGAGGGAAGTAGTATCGTTCTTTTCAGAACGAGAAGCCCAATGCAAGTGATAGCTGGTCAACTCAATTCCAATTTTGAATATTTTCTTATTTTTTAATATATTTTAACTTTTCTATTAATATATTTTATTTTTTAGTATTTTTTATTTTTTTATACTATTTTGAATTGGCAGGTGACGGCGGGGGGAAGTAGTATCGTTCTTTTCAGAACGAGAAGCAAGTGGTTACTTGTCAATTCAATGTTTGTTTTAAATTGTTTCTAAACGTTATTTTCACTGCTTGTATTAAGCAGTAGGTATCTAATATTTACTAATATTCGTTTGTTTTCGGTGTTTGGAAACATCAGAGCCAAATCCACTGCGGATAGTAAATATTTTCTCAGCATGTGGAGAATGTGCAAGAATTCAAGCATGTAGACGAAAGATATACTTTTATTTAAGTTTTAATTGTGTTTTTCACTTTTGATTTATACTAACATATATATCTTCTATATTCTTGTGTTCGCTGATCCCACACGTTATCGGTCTCCCTCGTGGATCCCCATCTTCTTGATTACGGGTAGATATGGGCTTACGTTAGAGATGGAAAGATGGATATGGATTAGATACTCAATTACTAAATATTAAAAGAGTCAAAGTTTTGACTGGTTTAATCTAAGATTTATATGTAGTGGTTCGGATTAGCACGCTAATACTTTCAGGATTGATAGCTGGGTATACTTTCATAAAGAATCGTATGAGTGTAGAAAGGAGTCTATGTTAGACACCCTTTACAGGATGGAGTGTTGTCAAAATTTCCTTGAGGTTTGTAATTTATTATAATTAAATTACAAATTCTAAAATATAAAAAATAATATTAAATATTAGTAATATTAAATAATAGTTATCTTGTTGATCTTTCTGTTGTTGATCTTTATCGGGTCGGTTGTGTTTTTGTGATTAATTAAATTAATTTATTTTACATGTTATTAATTTATTTTAATTTAATCTAAATAATTTGTTTTACTTTGTTCATATTTATTTATATTTATTAATTTTTGATTTCTGGATGATTTTTAATAATATTTAATATTTTATTTTTCTTGAGAAATAACAAAAATCAAAAAAAAAAAACTTATTGTTTCTAGTGACGTAGTGTTACGGTTTTGATTTAACTCGATATTAATATCTGAAGAAAATTTAATTTATTTTGTTCTTTTTTGTTGTTGTTTTTGGTCTGCTATTACTAATTTCAATATCATATGGTCGTATTTGTCTGAAAATTGTGAGTACTATTATAATGTTATTGTTGCTGTCTTTTTAATTTTTTTTGGGTCAAGGTCAAATTTCCGAAATTATTCTTTCTTTTGACCGACTGACTACCATTTGACCTAATTTATAAAATTAATAAAATTTTAAGTTTTTAATTTATTCAAACATTATAATTATTTAAATTTTATAATTTTTAAGTACATATTTGTTTAATATGGAATCGGTTATTTGTTGTATTTGTAATACCGCCATTGATACTTCTCAGGTAGTTAAATTCAGAGGCGATTGTTTCAAAAACTTTAATTTTATTTTCGCAAATTGTAAGTCCACCAATTTTTTTGGACTTATACAAAAAAATAATATAATGCAAGATTTTTCTGCTAATTTAGCCTCTATCAAGAGTATCGTTGAAAATAATTGTGAATGTTCATATAACTTCCAACGAAAATTTGATTTGCTTCAGAAGCACGTTACTGATTTGAGTGGTGAGGTGGAAAATATTAGTAATAATATTAACTCAAATACTCAGATTATGAACCGTGTTTTATTCGGTAATGAAAAGAATTTTCCAAAGATTCTCAAATTGTTTTCAAAACTTGAAAATATTGATTTATCATTTATTGATAATTTTAAAGATAACTTAGACTTGATCCAACGTGAAATTTTTACAAACTCTCAAAATTATTCGCTGGCTCGTGACTATATTAATATTAATACTGTCAAACTCAATAATTTTGAAAAAGTAGTTGATACTAAAAAGTAGTCGATAATGAAATCACTCAGTAAACTTTCTACTGATAATGCCAATTCAGCGCAAAATACACATTTTGATGAAATTATAATTAATTTGTTATTCTTAAAGTTCCTCTCCGTTACGGAGGTTGGACAACATCTTATGCACCTCACTTCTTATCACTACCTTTCTCATTATTACAATTTTGGACATATTGAACCAATCTTCTAAATTCTTCAACCACGATATATTACTTCTACCTCTGCTTCTTCTGCCATTTATCTTACCCTGAAGGGTTAATTGTAGAATTCTATATTTTTGGTTCCGTAGTATATGTCCCAGGTATCTAACTTTTCTAGATTTGATACTGATCATCAACTGTCTCGTAGTGTTCATACGTCTCAATACTTCTTCATTGGTGACTCTGTCAATCCAACTAATATTCAATATTCTTCTATAACACCACATTTCGAATGCTTCGATTTTTTTGCATAAATGTTTAGTTAATGACCAAGCTTCAACTCCATATATCAGTATTGGCCAAATATAGCATTTCAAGATCTTCACTTTTAGCTCCAAATTTACTTCGTTTTTACATAGAATATTTTTCATTTTCTTAAATGTTGCTCTAGCTTGTTCTAATCTTGAAATTATTTCCTTACTATTATTTCCATTTGAAGTTATAATAGTTCCTAAGTATTTCATGCTATCGACTTTATCTATTTGTATTCTATATTTAAATTGTTATTGTTGCCGTTTTGAACGTTTTTACGTATTATCATATATTTAGTTTTCTGTATATTTATTTTTAACCCATATCTTTGGCAACCTTTATTTAATTCATTTAATAACAACTGTAAGCTGGATTCATCTTCAGCCAATAACACCGCATCATCAGCAAATCTTATGTTATTTATAGTTTCTCCGTTTATTTTTATACCAATTTCTTCTCCCAACAATTCTTCAAGTACTTCATTTAGTATTTCTTCTGCATACATATTAAACAGACCAGGTGATAAGATGCACCGTTGTCTAACGCCTCTTTCAATGCTCATGAATTCAGTTTCACCATCATCTGTTTTGACTTTGGCATATTGATTATAATATAACTGTTCAATTATCCTAATATCTTTACTATCCAAGTTTTTTCTTCTCATTATTTCAAACAGTTTATTATGTTGCACTTTGTCAAAAGCCTTTTCAAAATCAATAAAGCATGCATGTATATTGACGTTCATCTCTCTGCATCTTTGTATCATCGTATTGAGCATGAATAGAGCGTCTCTCGTACCCAAACCGCATCTAAAACCAAATTGAGTTTCACTTATCTGTTCATCTATTTTTTTTTGTATTCTGTTGTGAATGATTTTCAGGAATATTTTTAGTGAATGATTCATCAAGCTAATTGTTCTATAATCTTTGCATTCTGTAGCGTTCATTTTCTTTGGAATTGTTGTGAATGTTGAAGTGAGCCATATCTAAGAGAATTAGATTTCTTCTTTCATTTATCATCAAAATAATCTCATTTGTCATCCATTCTTTTTTCTGGTTTGGTACTTCATATTTATTTATTTCCTTAGTTACTTGTTCCATCGTATTCTTAAACAATGTCCATTTATTTTCTACATCTTCTTCATTCACAATTTGATCTTTTTGCAGAGACAACTTATTACTGGTGACAATCGTTAATTCATTTTTGATCATAGGATTTTCTAAAAGACTAAATTTAATATTATTTTTAACAGATTTTTTACTTACTATTTTCAGCTTTATTTTTAGTTTCATCATCAGAAGGTTATGATCCGACTGAATATCAGCGCTAGGGTACGTCTTCGCTGACTTTACAGCATTTTTGAATCTTGCATTTATTAATATGAAATCGATCTGATTTCTTATTTTAGGACCTGTATCACTTCTAGGAGCTTCCCATGTATAAAGCCTACGTTCCGGCAATTCGAACCATGTATTTGCAACACCAAAGTCGTTATCTATACAAAATTCAACTAATCTTGTTCCCCTATCGTTCCTTCTTCCAAGTCCATGCTTACCAACTGTATTGCCAACTTGGCCTTTGCCAATTTTGGAATTGAAATCACCCATTATTATTGTTGTGTCTTCAGCTTTAATTGATTTTAATAATTCTTCAATTTCTCCATAAAAACTTTCCATTTCTGAGTCATCACTATCTGTTGTAGGTGCATACACTTGGATTATATTGATGAATCTTGATTTTTCTTTGAACTGTATTAAAATTATTCTATCAGATTTCGTGACTATGGAAGTAATAGCAGATTTCAATTCTTTAGATATCAGGAAACCGACTCCTCTTCTATGATGTTGATTCTCTTTTGCACCCGAATATATAAACACATTTCATTTTGTGCATATTTCTCCACATTCTTTCCAATGGCTTTCACTTATACCTAATATATCTATTTTTAATCCGTTGCCTTCTCCATTTTACATTTATTTAAATATTTATCAAATCGTTAACCTATTCGTATGCCAATTTCGTGCCGGTAGAATAATTGTATTAGTTTCACTTAATATTATTTAGTTTTGGGTGACTGCTAACACTGACTCTAAATCCTTTGTGTTATTTCCTTTTTTGTCGATAGAATTTTTTCTGCCTCTATTTAAACTATTATTTCTACGACTAGTAACACTATTTTTCTGGATTTTACTAGATTCCTCAGCTGCTTCGGACGGTGATCTATTTCTTTTAATTTTTCAGACTTTTCTTTTTTATCTATGTTTTTAATTTCACTGCTATCTAGTTTTTCACCATCTACAATTAGATAATTATTTTTAAATGTCACAGATTTACCTTCCTTTTCTAGAATTATTTTAGCTTTATGTTGTTCAGTTCTTAATTTCCTTTGTTTCAGTGTGTACCTTTAATGGAGAATTCAGTATTTTCTAATATCTTTATATTTTAAAAAATTTAGTTTTTTTTCAAGTTGGATGTAAGACCAACTAAAATCGGTCTGTTAGGATTTTCTTGGTTTTTCTTTCCAATTCTTCTTACGAAATTTACTTCCTGATTAACTACAGTTGTTTTTAAATGCGATGTAATAAAATGAATCACCAGTTCTAACAGTTTTTCTTCTGGTTGCTCTTTTACATTTAATATCAAGAAGTTATTATTCCTTGTTATTTTTTCTAAATTCTCAACGTTTTTTTCCAAATTTTCAATAGTTTTTTGCTGTTCAGCAATAATTTCTTCAGATATTTGAACTTTTTCTTTTAAACTTTGGATTGTATCACATATATTTTTGTTTACCTCCGTTATGATGTCTACTTTTGTTTTATCCAAAACTTCTTTTATATCTTCTTTAAAATCCGCTAATTGTTTTTTTACTGATAGTTCATTGTTTTTCGACAATTCTTCTTTAAAACTATTAAATTGAAATTTCAATAATTCTATGAATTCTACTTTCTCCATACCTTCACTAAAAATAAATTAATCAGTGAATTTTAAATATTTATGTAAGTTATTAAATCAAATATGGATATTATTTTTTTTTTTTGACTAATTTTGAATATATAATTCTGCAACAGTTGCTGATTGAGGTTATGTATGAACCACAATTGATGATTTTCACTATTTTCTGTTATAATTAAATGTATAAGAATTATATTTCCGATTAAATTTATAATTTCCAAATTCTATCCAATAAAATTTACAGATTTTTTTTTAAAAAAAAGAAAAAATGTTTAAAAACTTTTCTATAAACTTTAATTATTATAAACTTTAAATATTTTTTTTTTTTAAATTCTAAATTTTTAATTTAAAAATTAAATTATTATTATTTGATTATTACAAACTGCTAATTGCAATCTAGCACGCTTTTTTATTTTTTTATTTTATATTTTAAATTTTTAAGCCTCAAATTAGCAGGTGACTGGAGGGAAGTAGTAGCGTTCTTTACAGAATTGCGAAGCCTAAAGCTAGTGGTAACTTGTTAATTTGTTTGGTTTTTGACGCTGGTACGCTATTTCAGTTCTTCCTTAGAGAATTATTTTTATTTTAATTTCATTTATTTTTATCGGTCAGTTTTTCGGGCCCCATTTTTCGTTGCTTGGTTCTGAGATTGATGAGGATTAGATACTCGATTACTAATGTAATATTAAATAATAGTAATATTAAATAATAAATAATATTAAATAATAAATAATATTAAATTATAAATAACAATAATAATAGATACAATAATAATAGGAATAACTATAACAGAAACAATAGCTACAATAATAACAATCGTAATAATAATTTTGGAAACCGGAACTATAATTCGAATAATAATAACTATAATAATAATTCAAACAATAATAATAAAAATACGAATAATAATTCAAACTATCCAGCCAGAAATAGAGCCTACATACCAGGTAGGATTAATAATCAAAATAATAATTATAATTACAATAGAAATTATAATAGCAATAATAATTATAACAATAGAAATATTCAAAATAACAACCAAAATAATAATTATAACAATAGCTACAACAAGAATAACCAAATCGAGGAATAAATGATGATAACAACAAAAATAATAATAATACAAACGCACCTAACCCAAGAGTAGTACATTTATATATGTTCTAGCCCAAAGGAAATGTGCAAAATATTGAAAATAAATTCTATACTGGATACATATGAGCATTTAGAGCATTTTAAGAATTTTTGCACAGTTATTATTAACTAATTTTAACATTAACGAAATTCGACACCGCTTTAATTTGATTAAAAATATTTATACTTAATTATAATTCCAATTTTTTTTCTACTTCCGGTCAAGAATAATAATGTAATATGATCTAAATTGATTTACTTTTTTTAAACTTTTGGTAATTCCAAGGGTCAATGAATTGCAATTTCAATTTTTTTTCTACTTCCCGTTAAGAATAATATGTAGCATGATCTTTCCCAAAAGTTTTGAGAATTTTAAGGGTCAATGAATTGATTCGGATGCGCGTGCATTAATATCGTATTTCCCACGCTTAAAATTTAGCATAACCAGATAATTAATTAAAATGGTCAAAATATTGGAAATAAAAGACATTACTTAAATTTTCAGCCCATCAATTTTAGCGATTTAATTATAATTTAATGGGAATGAATTCGTTTTTGTCAAATCAATTATTATCGGAACAATAATATGATGCGGCAAAGAATTTAATTATGAATATTTTATTAAAATCTCGATTTTTTGTTTCATTTATTAATCAAGTAATAAGAAATTATTATTAACGTAAATTTGATAACCTATCACAAGTAATTTTAAAGATAAATATTTTATTTTTATCAATTAAATTTGTCAATTCACCAATTAATAATTAATTATTACTGAAAAATCAAATATTTATGCTTATAAGCCGTGCAACTAATTTATTTTAGCTATTAATTAGTTAAAAAGTTTTGCGAATTTTAACGTCGAATTGGTAAGTATTCGCGAAAATTAAAAATATTTATACTTAAGTTTAAGTTTAATTTTTTTTACTTCTTAAATTCAATTCAATAATTATTATTAATTATTAAGCATAATACATTATTTCATAAATGATGATTTTGATGGCCTGCATATATGAATCTAAAAATTAAAATATAAATCTGAATCCTCAAAGTATAATATTTTTATTTAGGAAAATGTTATAAATTCAAAAAAATAGTTTAAAGTAACTTTTACCCCTTTTTCAATTAAATTCGATACTAAGATTAGTTACGCGATATATCTGTTGATCTTAAATTAGTACTTTCAACAGATTCATGAGTCTGTATAAAGTACATTTTATATTTTTTTAAACTTATTGATACTTTTTTATAAAATTGACTGTTTTTCATTAAAAACAAATTGTATAATACTTTATGAGCAAATTCAAATATTATTTTTTTTATTTTCTCGCCATCACACTTTAAATTATGTTATTATTGCATTTATAATCCGAGTTTCATACTATTTAATGAATTTGATTTTCGTAAAATGATTTTTTCTTGCGATTGATTTTCTTGGGATGAGTTTTCCTAGAGATTAATTTTATGGAAATAAAATTTCCTGAGATGAATTTGTTCAGCGAGTAATTTTATGCGACGAATTTTCCTAGTGATTAATTTTCTGCAATGAATTTTTCTTGGCTATGAATTTTCTCAGCTTTTAATTTCAGCGATGAAGTTTCCTGCGACGAATTTGTCCAGCGATCAATTTTCCGCGAAGAATTTTTCTTTGCTATGAATTTTCTTGCTTTAGATTTTCCCGCGATGAATTTTTTATTTGATAAATTTTCCCTGCTATGAATCCTCCGATGAATTTTTTATGATGGATTTTTCAAAAATCTTAAAAAAGACCTGAGGTTAAAAACATTTGAGCCAATTAACGGTAATAAAAATGTTTAATGATAAAAATCTTTTGCAGATCATAAAATCGATTTTACAGCAATTCTTAGAGAAATCTAAATAATTTTTTTCTACTTCAGAATACAGAATAATCTAAATTTACTTAATTGTTATCGCTTTTTCTAAAGTTTCGAGAATTTGATGTGCCTGCCAATGAAATGATTCCGATACGCATGCATTATATATAATTTGCTTCTGACGCTTAAAATTTTGCGTAAACTTTTGACTTTTAATGCAATTATATTTAAACGCCTAAAAATCATGGGATTGCTTTTAGTGAACTACTTTGAGCGGCACTACTTTTGACTTTTCATGGGATTACTTTTAAACGTCTAAAACTCATGGGATTACTTTTAGTGAACGACTTTGAGCGGCGCTACTTTTGACTTTGTATGCAATTACTTTTAAACGACTTCTTTTGACTTTGTATGCGATTACTTTTAAACGTCTAAAAATCATGGGATTACTTTTAGTGAATTAAGCGGCGCTACTTTTGACTTTTAATACGATTATTTGTGAACGTCTAAAAATCATGGGATTGCTTTTAGTGAACTACTTTGAGCGGCGTTACTTTTGACTTTTAATGCGATTACTTGTAAACGTCTAAAAATCATGGAATTGCTTTTAGTGAACTACTTTGATCGGCGCTACTTTAGGCTTTTAATGCTATTACTTTTGACTTTTCATGTGATTACTTGTAAACGTCTAAAAAATATGGGATTACTTTTAGCGAATTACTTTAAGCGGCGCTACTTTTGGCTTTTCATGTATTACTTTTAGCGAATTATTTTAAGCGGCGCTACTTTTGACTTTTCATGCAATTACTTGTAAACGTCTAAAAATCATGGCATTACTTTTAGCGAATAAATTTAAGCGGCGCTACTTTTGGCTTTTCATGAGATTAGCTGCAAAAGTTTACCCCATAAAAATCATAGCATTACTTTTAGCGAATTACTTAAAAAAAATTAAAGTTTAGAAGTCAGGAATACAACTAATTTATTTTTAGCTATTAATTTCCATTTTATAAAAATCTTCGAGATTTGCCCAATTCGTATTTATCCACTTCTCTCATATTAAAATCGCAAATTATTTGAGGAATTTTCCTAGCGAATAATTTTTTGGAATGAAATTTCCTGCGACGAATTTTTTTCAGCGATTAATTTTGTGCGACGAATTTTCCTAGTGATTATTTTTTTTGCTTCGGATTTTCTTGCGTTGAATTTTCTATTTGTTAAATTTCCCCAGCTATGAATATTCTTGCAATGAATTTTCTCCGGTGGATTTTTTATAATTAATTTTCTGCGATAAACTTTCCAAAAACCTTAAAAAAGACTTGAGTTAGATACATTTGGGTCAATTAACGGTAATAAAAATGTTTAATGATGAAAAATCTTTTGCAGATCATAAAATCGATTTTACAGCAATTTATTGCAAAGGAGCAATTCTTAGAGAAATTTAAATAATTTCCACTTCAAGCGTAAATGGTCAATCCCACCAAAAACAGAAACAGAAACTTTTTTTTTTTATTTTTTAAACTTACGATATTTTCCAATTTAAAGGGGTTTTCAGCTAAAAATATAAAAATAAAATAACAAATAACAGTTGTCGAATTTACTTTTATTGCTTGAAATTGCTTTATTTTTATAAAAAACGATTTTATATTTTTTCTGTTACAGAATTCGAATTTTTCATTTTTCTGTTTTTCAATTTATCGGACCGAAAATTAAACTTTTTTTTTTTCAAAATTTCTGTTTGCAGAAGTTTGCAGACGCACATTTCTATCAAATTTCGTTTGCAGCCATGACATTATGAAAAAAATCAGCTGTTCTGGTTGTCAGAAAATATTGTTTTTCTGTTTCGGTTTTTGGTGGGTGTGCAATGTTAAAACTTGAACAGAAAAGTAAAACAACAAAAAAAGTTACTGTTTCTGTTTTTGGTGGGATTGACACTTAAGTTTATTTTTTTTTACTTCAAAAAAAAATTATTTAGTTTTATCGCTTTTTCTAAAATTTTGGGAATTTTAGGCGTCAATGAAATGATTCCGATATGCATGCATTATATAATCTTTTTCTCACGCTTAAAATTTTGCGTAAACAATTACTTTTTTTTTCGCTTTTAATCGTAGAATTTAGACGAAATAATTTGTGATTTTAATATGAAAAGTGGATAAATACGAACTGAGTAAATCTCGAAGTAATTACTTTATTAAAAATTTTCATTTAGCATAACGCTAAAAATATAATTGTACATTTTTATTATCGCTAATTGGCCAAAATGTTTTTAACGCATGTCCTTTTTAGCGTATATAGATATAATTACATATAGAAATTCAAAAATGAGGGCTATAATCATAAAACTATGATATAGCAAATTTTCATTTTCATTTTCATTTTCATTTTCATATTCATATTCATTTTCATTTTCATTTTCATTTTCATATTCATATTCATTTTCATTTTCATATTCATATTCATTTTCATTTTAATTTTCATTTTAATTTTCATTTTAATTATGCACGCATACAAAGTCAAAAGTAGCGCCGCTCAAAGTCGTTCACTAAAAGTAATCCCATGAGTTTTAGACGTTTAAAAGTAATCCCATTAAAAGTCAAAAGTAGCGCCGCTCAAAGTAGTTCACTAAAAGCAATTCCATGATTTTAGACGTTTAAATATAATCGCATTAAAAGTCAAAAGTAGCGCTGCTTAATTCACTAAAAGTAATGGCATGATTTTTATGGGGTAGAGGTAGACGTTTAAAAGTAATCCCATGAAAAGTCAAAAGTAGCGTCGCTCAAAGTAGTTCACTAAAAGCAATCCCATGATTTTTAGACGTTTAAATGTATCGCATTAAAAGTCAAAAGTAGCGTCGCTTAATTCACTAAAAGTAGTGGCATGATTTTTATGGGGTAGACGTTTAAAAGTAATTGCATGAAAAGTGAAAAGGAAAAAAAAAATTGTTTGCGCAAAATTTTAAGCGGCAGAAGCAAATTATAATGCGTATCGGAATCATTTCATTGGCACATAAAATACTCGAAACTTTAGAAAAAGCGATAACAATTAAGTAAATTTAGATTATTCTGTATACTGAAGTAGAAAAAAATAAACTTACGCTTAAGGTGGAAATTATTTCATTTCTCTAAGAATTGCTCCTTTGCAATAAATTGCTGTAAAATCAAATTTATGATCTGTAAGAGATTTTTACCATTAAACATTTTTACTACCGTTAATTGGCTCAAATGTTTTTAACTCAGGTCTTTTTTAAGATTTTTGAAAAGTTTATCGCAAAAAATTAATCATAAAAAATCCACCGGAGAAAATTCATTGCAAAAATATTCATAGCAGGGGAAATTTAACAAATAGAAAATTCAACGCAACAAAATCCGAAGCAAAAAAAATAATCACTAGGAAAATTCGTCGCATAAAATTATTCGCTGAACAAATTCATCTCAGGAAATTTCATTTGCAGAAAATTAATCTCTAGGAAAACTCATCCCAAGAAAATCCATCGCAAGAAAAATTCAATTTAGGAAAATAAAATTCATTAAATAGTATGAAACTCGGATTATATATGCAATAATAACATAATTTAAAGTGTGATGGCGAGAAAATAAAAAAAAATATTTGAATTTGCTTATAAAGTATTATATAATTTGTTTGTAATGAAAAACAGTCAATTTTATAAAAAAGTATCAATAAGTTAAAAAAAAATATAAAATGTACTTTATACAGACTCATGAATCTGTTGAAAGTACTAATTTAAGATCAACAGATATATCGCGTAACTAATCTTAGTATCGAATTTAATTGAAAAGGGGTAAAACTTACTTTAAACAATTTTTTGAATTTTTAACATTTTCCTATGAAATTTCAGAATAGCGTGATCATTCTGAAATTTCATAGGAAAATGTTATAAATTCAAAAAATCTGCTAACTAGGGGGAGCAGATAACAGTGATTTATGTCCAATAGTTTTTTGTAATTAATATTACCTTTCTAACAAACAGTGCTTTGTTCAAAATTGCTTATCTTTATTATTTATTGATTTAAAAATTAATAATTTTATATTTTTATTTCTTTAATAATAACTAATATCATTAAAATAACTATAATAAGTATAAATATGAGTAATCACGGATCCAACTTGTGTACAAAATTTCATTGAAATATTTACCATATGATCTAGAACATATGAAATATTAATCGGAAATTTTAGCATGGACCCCCTAGAACTACTAACGTCTACATTAGGCTACACATGCGTAATCACGAATCCAACCTATGTACCAAATTTCATTGAACACTGATAATAATTACTATATGGTGTAGAACATATGAAATATTCTTTGGAAACTAAGTTGCTCATATATTAGTTTTCCATGAACACAATAAAGCTACCTGATACAAATTTTTGGAGCAATAAGTAGGTCACAAAGTCAACCTGTGTTTGAAATATAATTGTAATTGGGTGCCAATTACTGTATGATGTAGAGTATTGAACTTATGAAATATAATTGAAAATTTTAACATGGACCCACTGAATTACCGACTTTAAACTTTGCAAACAGTAAGTACATAAGGAAGCTATTATGTGTGTCAAATTTCATTCAAATCAGATAATAAATACCATATGCTCTAGAGCAGTGCTGTCCATCCAACGGCCCGCGGGCCAGCATCCGGCCCGCGGAGTCTTTTAATTCGGCCCGTTCGCTTTGGTTTGACTTCAAAATGTTTCGCTAGTAGAAATATTTTTGTAATATGTAAAAAAAAAATTCTACTTATAATTACAGAAATTTTTTAATTTATTATAATGGAAATTTTCTACTTAAAATTCAAGATTTTATATTTACTCGTAAAATACAAATTTTTTTATTTTAAATTCAAAATTTTGTAACTACGTATATTATATGTAAAATACTATTTTCACTTTTTCACATAACTACATTACTACATAGTAGGCCAAAATATGGAAAAAAATTCCGTTATTTTCTTACGAAATAGAAAATTATGAAACGAAAAAATAATAGGTTGTGCGGGTTAGTTTATTTTATTTTCTTGTTGCGAAAAGTTAAGTTATTTAATCCAAGAATTGTGGATTCAAAATATCTAAAAATAATTTAAGCACTTCTATAAATAATTTTATAGTACATTAGCTAATCAGAAAAAAAAGATGATCAAAATGCAACATTATTTGTATTCTTATTTCATATTTAATTAATTTTTTTTTTCAATGTATAAATTTATGATTTACTTTATTAATATGAACCAACTAATTTTAATAATAAATATATTTTAATTTGTCTAAAGAAATTTTTTTTTACTTTTGGCCCGCGAAACAAAATAAATTTTCAAAACGGCCCATCTTCAATTTGAGTTGGACACCCCTGCTCTAGAGCATATGAAATGTTAATCGGAAATTTTACTATGGACCCCCTGAAGGTATTAACTTCTATCATGGCGAACTCATACAGAATCAGAAGGTCTACCTTTGTACCAAATTTCATTCAAATCAGATAATAATTACATGCTATAAAACACGTAATTATATAAAATTCGGAAACTAAAACTGTTTTCTAGGAACCCCCTGATGATCTCCAAATTTCAGGAGAGCCAACTAGATCACAAAATTAGCCTATATATAAAATATCATTGAAATCGGTTAACAATTACTATGAAAAAAAAAATAAAAAATTAAATCGGAAATTTAACATGGACCCCCTAATCCTACTAACCTGTAATTTGATCATCCTATGCATAATCACGAACTCCACCTGTGTACCAAATTTCATTGAAATCGGATAATAATTCAACGCTGTACATGCTGTAGAACATAAAGCAAATATTCTTCGGAAACTAAGTTGCTCATATATTAGTTTCCTATGAACGTACTAAACCTACCGACTACAAATTTCTGGAATATCAACTAGATAACTAAATGAAACTGTGTATACAATATCATTGAAATTGGGTGAAAATTACTGTATGATATAGAGCGTTGAAATTATAAAAAGTAATTACAAATTTTTACATGGACCCACTGAACTATCGACATTAAATTTTACAGGCGCCAAGTACCAACCTACGTGCCAAATTTCATCCAAATCTGAGACATGAATTTTTTCCGTAGAACAAAAACACATAGGTTCCCACATAAATGGGGGAATCTAACATGTTCCCACTGAAAGTATCGATCTCATCTTGTAAAAGCACCGGGGTGAAGTCTGTTAGAGCCTGTGTGCCAAATTTTATTAAAATCTGACAAGCGGTTCTAGGAGATGTTGCTGCGCACACAAAAAGCGAACGCATACGTATACGCGTACGCGTCCCCTGGACACATTTTCGGACTCCCCGACCTCGGAAACGCCTAGAAAAAAATTAGAGCGAACTTTTTTTTTCGACCATCCAACCCATCACCAGACTTCATAGTATTTCATACTACTCGTAAAAATCGTTTAAAGTAAGTTTTACCCGTTTCCTAAATAAAAATATTATACTTTGAGGATTCAGATTTATATTTTAATTTTTAGATTTATATATGCAGGCCATCAAAGTCATCATTAATGAAATAATGTATTATGCTTAATAATTAATAATAATTATTGGATTGAATTTAGGAAGTAAAAAAAATTAAACTTGAACTTAAGCATAAATATTTGATTTTTCAGTAATAATGAATTATTAACTGGTGAATTGACAAATTTAATTGATAAAAATAAAATATTTATCTTTAAAATTATTTGTGATAGGTTATCAAATTTACGTTAATAATAATTACTTATTACTTGATTAATAAATGAAACAAAAAATCGAGATTTTAATAAAATATTTATAATTAAATTCTTTGCCGCATCATATTATTGTTCCGATAATAATTGATTTGACAAAAACGAATTCATTCCCATCCCATTAAATTATAATTAAATCGCTAAAATTGATAGGCTGAAAATTTAAGTAATGACTTATGCAAAATTTAAAAGTGGGGAAAAAAACAATATATAATACACCAATTCAATTTATTGACTCATAAAATTCCTAAAACTTTTGGAAAAGTTAAAAAATTACAACAATTTAGATCATGTTGTATAAATCTCAGACTACGGGGCAAAACCATTTAATTCAGAATTTCAAAAACGATTTTTACTTCACCTAACCCAAGTTCAATGACAATCGAATATTTTAGCTAAAACATATAACTAGATCTGAATGCAATATTTTGCGCAATTCTACATTGATCAACCCGGCCAAATTACTAAAAATAATTGCGGTCCAAAAAAAGGTTGCCAAGCACTTAACCGTTTAATTTCCCAGGAAGTTTAGAATTAATTGTAAAACTATCTACATATGCATAAAAAATCTTAATATAATACTATTATGAAATGTAAAAGTAGCAGAACATATTCGATAAAAACGCTTTTCTGACAAACTATAAATCATGACTTAAGTGCTTTTGTCGCTCAGCCAGAGAAATATTTTTAATCGAAAATTAATGCGGTGTCAAATTTCTTATTTTCAATATTTTATACGAATTAATTTCAATAGTATATATGAAATGTGGTAATATGAATAAAATGTTCATTATTTTATATGGAGTATGGAATTTATTTTCAATATTCGCCCATTTCATTTGAGCCCGAATTAATTGACCCTTAAGGTTCCCAAAACTTTTGGAAAAATAAGAAAAACATCCATTTAGATCATGCTAATATTTGCCTTACCCGGAAGTAAAAGGCATTTAAAATTACGCTTAATTATAAATATTTTTCATCGAAACTTAATCGTTAAAAAATGAACGAAATGTTTATAATTTTGTATGGAGTATGGGATTTATTTTTGCCCATTTTAAAAAATTACTCATTTCATTCATATAAATTATTAAAATGTACAAAAATGAATAAAATGTGCGTTATTTTGTATACAAAATAATGACTATGAATTTTCTTGCTTTAGAAATTTTCTAGCTTTCTTAAAATGTACAAAAATGAACAAGATGTGCGTTATTTTGTATGGGGTATAGAATTTATTTTCAACATTTTGCCCATTTGCGAAGAATTACTTTTCATATAATTAGTAATCGAGTATCTAATCCTCATCAATCTCAGAGCCAAGCTCCATCTTCTCGTAGCAAAGAAAATGGGGCCCGCAAAAGTGACCGATAATTTGTTTGGATCAGCGAAAACAAGCATAAGGAGAGATAAGCACAGATCAAACTAAACCAGGTTATGAGAAGAGTAAGCAACTGGATGAATATTCACGGGTTAGAACTAGCGGAAGCCAAAACTGAAATAGTTTTGCTGACAAAGAAGAGAATTCCAACTATAATTCCGGTGCAAGTGGGAGCTGAAATTATACAAACAAATGAGGCAACAAAATATCTTGGAATTATGCTAGATTCCAAGCTGAATTATCGGCGACCGATTGAGGAAGCGTCAAACAAAGCGGCAGCAATCACAAATCAGTTAAGCAGGATTATGGCAAACATCGGGGGCCCAACACCAACAAAAAGAAGACTGATAATGACGGCAATGCAGTCCATTCTACTGTATGGAGCTGAAATCTGGGCAGACGCACTTAATAAAGGATACTGTAGAAAGCGCGTAGCAGCGGTTATTCTTACTTAGCTATATTAACAGAGTCAGGTAATATAGAAGCTGAAAAAGAAAATAATATTAATAATAGTTTTAGTCATCTGAAGTAATCGGTAATTACTTCAGAGTTACTCCAAACTTTTGCTAAAAAACCATCTTCAAACACATCACATCACATCGACAATTTTCAAGAATTGTCAGATATGGAATACGGAGCTTTGGAATATTTAGCTGGTTATATTTTAAAAAGATTTAAATTAAAAGATCCACAACTATTTGCTGAATATTCGGAAATGAAACCTTCTGGATTTACTTGGACGGACCGCATCAATGAAGGGCGACTACAAAGCCCAAATGATACTTTTCTCGAAAAATTAAAATATTTAGAGGATATTTTTAATAAGTATAATAATGAAAATAAATTAAAAGTTGGTCAAAATTTTAATTAAAAACTTAATGGAAGCATCCGAAAACATTGGTCTCCATGCAGATATAAAAAAAACTTTTTTTAGATGTAAAATGTTTTTTAAAATAAGAATTTTAAATTCACAATTACAAAAAAAAAATTTAGTAATAAGAGAAAATTAAATAAAACGATCAATTAAACTAATCTAAATTTGTTTTTTTATTCTTAAAATATTTAAAAGGGTTTTTTTCAGATGTTACAACAAATCTATAATTAAATAATATGATATTTCATATATTTCCTTACAATACCACAGAAATTATTATTAGTAGGTATAAATATAAATTTGTAGCTAGCTGACGTCATAATGTGTGAAAGAGATAAAACATACATGCGCAATATATTACCTTATAAATTCTTTTTACCATGTTGAAAACACTTAAATGAAAATTGTCGGCGATTCGCTAAAACTCTCGCCAGTGATTGTTTTGGCGACTTCAATCATACCGAACTGTAAAAGACCGGGGGTCGGATTCTTTCACTAGATATCGAGTATACGATATCGAAATTTGTGATATTTGGGATGATAGCACTCGATTGATCGAGCATTCAAACGATAATTTCATTCGACACATATTTTAATATCGAGTGACGCTTTTTTATAATTTTTTTTGGAAAATAGTATATTATTTTATAAATAATGAAGTACATATAAAAAACAATTATTATTGATAATATTTTAATAAAAAATTTAATAAATGCAGTGTACACAAACTGTTATTGTGAATAACTGTTATGCTGAGTCATTTTATATACTTGTTTTATTTATAGGACGAATTGCAATAAAATCAACCAAAAACAACAAATGAAATATAGGTATCATCCACTAGCTAAAGCGGACAAAGTAGCTGCCAACATTGATGATGATAAGTTACCTTACAGATTATCTAATTTATTTAACACATAAATAAATGCTTATTCTGTTAATAGAAATCGCATTTTGAATCTAAAATAAATTTATTTTGTAGTCATAGGTAAAAAAGGCACAAATTTAATTGTTAAATAAAAATTAAGTTTTTGTTATCTAATGGACTGGCCTGCTGGAATCTCTTAACTGACTTCTTCTTACCCTGTCTGCAGAAAAACTTCCTTCATCATCGTCAGAAGATGATGATACAAATAATAACTCATTCATATCTAAACTATTTATATATCTAAACTATTTATTTTTTATTTATATTTATTTTACTTACAACAATTAACGAATACCCTTCTTATCCAAAAAAAAATTATCTTTCAACTTTCAAACAACCAAAATTTCACGTTTTGACATTTTGACATTTCAAAATATAGTAAAATCTACTACGATTTTTTAAAAATTTCGATTCGATTGCAATCGACTGGCATGATTTGAATTTTTTTTCTCAAGAATCGTGATGGAAATTTTTACTCGATTATCGTTATACTCGATATCTAGTCAGAGAATCCGACCCCAGGTCGATCGACTTTAATAATGAGAGTCAATTACTCTTATTTATTATTATATTTTATGATCAGGCTAGAGAAAAACTTGTTTTACTGAAAGTTATTATTAGCGTACATTCACCATACACCGTAAAAAGGGATATATAGCTCATTACTTCATAATTTTAACGAATTTAAAATTGATTTGTGCAATATTATTTATCTATGTTTCCGTCACAACATTTCTCTATTTTGTCTTTTGTAAAAAATAAACAAATTTAACTTAAGTCTTTTTTTTGCGAAAAATTGACATCCCTAATCAACTTTTTTAAAACTCGTAATATTTTTTTCTTTAGATAAATAATTGAAAACCAATTAATAAGTTAAAAATATACTTAAAATTTCATTTTAAATTGTATGATTTTTTAATACCTGTGAACAAATAAACTTTTTGCGTTCCTTATATCCAATAACAAAGTTTGCATTAATATAATCAGTTCCTGAAAGAGAGTTAATGAGTGATAGTTTTACTCTAGTTTGGTCGTATGCTTTGATATCAGGATATCGGTTCTTGTAAGCGTTCTCTTTTGAATCTGAATTTTTTGTTGTTCTGTCGTTAAAACGATTCGGTAACATCTCATATTCTCTTAAAAAACCATAATCTGTATCTTTATGCCGAATAATATAAGCTTGTGGTATATCATTTTTAGATAAAGGGCCAATATCAGCACATTTACTTAAAGCGGAACCAATTATATGTCTATGATTACTAGTTCTTCCTCCGCAAAATGCTCTGCTGCAAAAGAAAATTAAAATATTTAAATTCTAACATAATTTATTTTAGGTGCATGCTTAAAATATTTGAATCTATTTCATTGTATAACAATTGAAACCGTAGTTATAAAGCCTATGGCTAAACCACTTAGCTAAACAGCTAAGTATAAATATAGATAATTAAGTTCCTACTAAGAGGAAATAAAACAATTACTTTAACTAATAGGAAATAAAACAATTACATTTTAAGTTACATTCTCAATTTGTATATTTAAATTAATGTAAATTTTTAATAGAGGCTGAGTCTATTGTGATATCTCGAAACTTCAAGTCATAGAATCGTTATTCATATTTATAATAATTTATTGTTTTTAAAAAACAATAAATTATAAAGATAAGTTTTTTCAGTATCAGTTTTTGCATTATGGTTTTTGCACCATAAAAATTTAAATCAGTGGATAAATTCATTGCATATTTTCAATATCAATAATTTAAATAATTTATTGGATAATTTCAATATCCAATATTACAAATTAAAAATATACTTTGAAATTTACAACTCCAAAATACGTGACCTAGCAGTCTCGCATAAATTTTAACCTCGAAGAGTCCCAAGGCGGAACATTGACTTTATGATTAAAAGTAATTTTTTATTCAATTACAGGTTCTTTTACACCAAAAAATTACAATAGTTTTACTATTTACTTATTAAAGAAAAATAACCCTTAACCAATATACATATGTATAATAATAATGTTGTTTAAGGTACAAATATTTCTAATTAGATATTTTTTATTTTTTTAGTATATTTCTTTATTTGTTTAACGTATACAAATTTTCAATCTATTTAAAATATATATATAAAATTTTCATATAAATATATTTTTTTAAATGTAATGTATATTATTATGAAAATGTAAAACTCGATTATAATTTTTAGGAAAAAGTTATAAACCTATAATTGGTGACCCTTGCGTTTAGAACATTTTAGAACATTTAAGAACATTTTAGTATATTTGAGAATAAAAAAACACGTGTTTCTTTTTTATATCAAAAATATTTTTTTTGATTTGTATGTAATGGATGATATTAGGGTTGAAAAAGCTGATGAATATCAATCAACTGACGACGATGATGATGTTGATGAACTTGGTAATGGCGATAAAGAAAAAGCATCAAAACGTTTATCAAAAATTGAAGCCACGTTTTCATTACACCGTATAAGATCGGACATAACCAAGTTTAATACCATCATTTCGGACAGAGTAGCGGACAGTGTTACAAAACCACCGCCAGAAAACAAATATAAAAATTTAAAATAGGCAATGACAAGAGTTTTTTCTGATTCAAATACTGCAGTTGCACAAGATAAATTGTATGAAACACTTCTATAAACTATTTGGATTCAAAGGTTACCAATTAATATACAAACGGTACTGGCTGCAGTGCCTGGTGACCTGTCTCAACGTGCAATAGTTGCAGACGCTATTCATGAAACTACAGAATTTGCTGGGTTTCAAAATAATCAACAAATTTCATCAGCTGAATCACAGCCTAGCACAGTGATGGGGGAACTATGGCCCGCGGGCCAAAAGTGGACCTCGACAGCTATCAATTTGGCCCACGCTCTGATGCAGAATATGTTACAAAAAAATTTAATCAGTAAAAAATTTAATAAAGTTATTAATTTAAAAAAATTTATATTTAATAATGAAAATTTTTGTTTGTTCATACATAATAAACTTGGTGTTTTTGCTATATTACAGCTCCTTAAGCATTTTCATCTTTTTCTTCTATCATTTCGATTTGAAATTTAGTTCGATATAGCTACTCCTAACGATATGCAAAAATCTGTAATTTTTCCAACCGTAACCAAATAATAATTAATTTAAAAGAAATAAAAATTATTTGAATTATTTTCAGATTTTATGCTGCCATCAGGAAAATGTAAAAATTTCTATTTTTCATTTTATAAAATATACATATTTTAGGTGTACAATATATTTAATCAATTTAATAAAAAAATTAACTTAAATTTAATTAATGTCTCATCCTTAATAATAGAAATTATACATTTTAAGCTATCATTGTTTTATCTAACCGAACTAAATCTTTAAGACCCCTACATAAATACAAATTTTGTAAAGTGGCCCGATCTATAAAAAGTTCCCCATCACTGGCCTAGCACATCGAAAGATGATAAAACAACTTTGATTGAGTTTGACAAAAAATTTAATGAACTATCACAACAAATTCAACAGTTATCAAGTGTACAACAATAATCAAGTCCTGAATTTCGTGGTCGTGCAACCCTGCTGGTCGAAAAAATAATGGATCGTGAAACAACACCAATTAGACCAAAACTTACAACGTGCTGGTATCACAGAAAATTTGGAACTCAAGCTACTCAAGACAAGAAAAAAAGCTGGTAACTAGGGGGAGTAGTTATGTTTAACAGCGATTTATGTCCAAAAGTTTTTTATAACTCTTTTGTTCTACCGCGTGAATATTCGTTGATGAATAAATTGGTTCCTACTAGGAACTTAGATTAATTATACTTGTATAAATTCCTGAAATAGTTTTCCCATAATTCTAATTAATATTATAACAAAATTTATATTATTTGATTTAATGTTGTATCATGTTACACTAAAATTACGGATATTTGAAACCCCCAAATTTAATTTATTTGCAAAATATTAATTTTAAATTATGTAAAATTATATCTAAATAATGCATTAATTATTATTGTGGGAATAATAAAATTATATCTAAAACCTATACTAATTATTATTGTGGGAATTATAAATGATTTTTAAACAGTAATTAACATTACCTTTGTAACAAATTTAATTGAAATTGGATAATATGTACCCTATGATCTAGCTAGAACATATGAAATATTAATCGGAAATATTAGCATGGACGCCCTTAGACTACTAACTTCTACTTTAGTATACACATGCGTAATCACGAATCCAACATGTTTACAAAATTTCATAGAAATTGGATAATATTTACCATATGATCTAGAACATATGAAATATTAATCGGAAATTTTAGAATGGACCCCCTCAGGCTACTAACTTCTACCTTAGTCTACACATGCATAATCACGAATACAACCTGTGTACCAAATTTCATTGAAATTGGATAATATTTACCATATGATCTAGAACATATGAAATATTAATCAGAAATTTTAGCATGGACCCCCTAGAGCTACTAACGTCTACATTAGTCAACACATGCGTAATCACAAACGCAACCTGTGTACCAAATTTCATTGAAAATGGATAATAATTACT
This sequence comes from Rhamphomyia laevipes, assembly GCA_963920725.1. Taxonomy (NCBI): domain Eukaryota; kingdom Metazoa; phylum Arthropoda; class Insecta; order Diptera; family Empididae; genus Rhamphomyia; species Rhamphomyia laevipes. Next base: position 90,974,758 of record OY987255.1, read on the forward strand.
ATATGATGGTGTAGAACATATTGTTATATTATAATAAATGTTATAAATCCTCTTTTTGGTTTCTTTAACCTGATTCTTTATTGAACTCTTTTTAAATATTTTCTATGTACAATTACTTTTATAATTACTTCTAAATAAATTTTACTTTGCACTGAACAATTCCTTACCTTTGGTAGGGGAAAATTGTTCAGAATCTTTCTCTTTTATTGTTTCTTCTAATTCACTCCTTACCACTGGTGGGGGGGTAGTCAACTTGTCAAAGCAAGTGAGTTGAATGGCAAACAATCGATGGATTTGCACCATTTTTATGGGATTTCATTTCTGCAATTCAGCAGAAACATCCCTATGCAAAACCTACACTACTAAAAGCCGTGTCATTAAAATACATGCGCAAAAATTTGTAGTCAGAGAAATTATAATATTATACGTCAAAATTAAATGCCGGTAATACCAAGCGCTGAAATTTCGGAAGAAAAAGTTAAATATAATAGGTAAATAATAATTGTTAAATACCTAAAAGTAGTTAAGTGTTGTTTAATAATAGTAGATTAAATTAATCTAAAAAAATTCTTCGGGCATTGTGTATTTCTAGTGTAATTTGTGTGATAAAAATTAGCACAAATTCTAACCTCAAAAAAAAAAATTTTCATATTTTTTTTTTTTGTAAATAAAAACAAACTATATATTTTGATAGTTTTTAATAATAATTTAATTTTTAATAATTAATAAGTGTGCTAAAACCAAATTAAATTACCTAGGTGTACTAATGTAACAACTAAGTCGCCAGTAGCAAGAGAAAATAAAAATATAGGGCCGTCACAACTTTGAACGCGACCCAAACCTCGACCCCCTCCCACACGACAGGAGCTGAGGTCCTGGTTAAAAAGAAAAAGAAGGGCTGCGCTGGAAAGGCTCAACCTTGGTAGTCCATCTGCACGGAAGGGGGTCACATCAGGGGATGGGAAACCACTGTCGGTCGGGCAAAAAATGAGAAGAGAGAAGCTGCGCGGCGCGGTACAGGGCGTGATAGGTGGAGGACCGGGTAGTGCACGGGTAAATCCCAAAGGTTGAAACACCGCGGGAGCCGCTAGCGCATTGCCAGGTTCAACACCGGTCCAGCCGACCAAACCAGCAACCACTCGAGTTACTCCTGCTGTAGTAAAAGGTTATTCAGTCTACAAGTTCTCGGTAGACTTCCTGGGGAAATTGAGCAGCGAATTAAAGTTGCCATGGGATGACAGATCTTACAGATGGTAAGCAAGGATGACATTTCAAAGCTTAGGAGGGTAACGGTCGAAGTGAAAGGTCCGCCTAAACCTTTACCAGCCATCCTTGCGTATCGACCAGTCCTCATTCGATAGGATTAAAGAAACCAGGGGAAAGGTGTGGTACAGGATGGCAAGCATCTTTTTCAAATTAAAAAATGTGTCGCCAACCTTCACCATACAACCACCGGCTTCCAGTTCTGCTGCTGAAGCCAAACCAGCACCCTCTATAAAAAAAGTTATATTTATACAACTAACCTATTATTAATGAACGTTGTGGTAGAACCTACCTTTATCACGCGTTCTCGTAGGGAAGTTATAGATATAACACTAGCTACAATTAATATTTCTTCGCATATCCATAATTGGAGAGTTTCGAACGAAGCATCCTTATCGGATCACAGATATATACGTTTTGAAATTGATGCGACGATCCCACCAGCCATTCCTTATAGAAACCCGGCAAAAACTGACTGGGCTTCTTTCAGGAGCAAGGTTGAATCACAAACTAATAAACTCTATACAGACGATTATATTAGACTACGATTTTTGTCGTTTTTATGCCAGAACAAAATTCAAAAAATTTCTGGCTCCACAAAAATATTACAAACACATACACAATAAAACTCTGTAAGGCTCTGTTTCTATAGTTACGTTGTGAGAAAACAAATTTGTAATTATGAAAAGATATGAAGTATGAGCAAATTTGTTTTGCATTGATTTGTTGTTGTTTTAGCAATGATATTTTATGGATAATTGAGATTGAGAATAAAAATATATATTTTCAAATTATATTATTTCGGATGATTTTTTTTAAAAAATCATTTGGCTATATTTTAATGCAAAAGTAATTATGTACCTATTTAAAAAAGAAAAATATTTATTTTTATTTTGAAAAATATTTTTATTGATCCTTTTCATTTCTTATTTTAGAAACTGGTTGAAAATATTTTAAAATTTAAATACTAAGTTTTAATAATTTTTAACTTTCTATTATGATTTATTTCATTAGCTTTACTTCTTATTCTTGCGTTTTTTTGTAAAACTCCTGTTTATTAAGTTTTTCTACAAGGCATGTAGAAAAAAAGTAAAATTCAAGAATATTCTGTCGATGATTTAAACATGGTCCGTCAGAAAACCATTTATGATTTCAACTATTTTTTTAATATTAGTCGTAAACCAATTACATAAAAAAAAATCAAACATTTTAACATGATATGCAGAAACCTAAGATACATTTTTTTGTTATAAAAATATAATTACAAAACCCATAAAATAATTTTGATAGTAGGTACATTTGTAACAAAAATTTTGTTTGTGATAATATTTGTTTAAGAGGAATTAAGATCATATGTTTGGTTTTCTTTTATCAAAATATTGTTACAATATTCGCGATTTATTTTATTTAATATTTTAAATATTATGTATCCACAAACATATTTCATTGAATTAACTTCAATAATATAGTTTGAAATATTGATTAGTATATTCTGACTCAACATTAAAATTATGTGAATTTTTGTGAACTGAATCATTAGCTTCGTCTTTATCTTCCGTATCATAACTAATTGAATTTACCATGGAATCAGCTTAAAGTATATTTTACTATTTACAGCATATTTATATATGTACCTACTTATTCACAAATATGTTAAAATATGACCAAAAAAAAATTAAAATTAGCTATACCTATAAAAATAATTTTCAGTAATTTTTCGATATTTTCACATTCACAAAATAATTTAAAATTCCAAAAATCATAAAACTATAGTTTTTTTAATTCAAGTATCAAAAATGATTTGCAATGCAATGGAGGTCAAAGTGCAAAACTTATTTTGCTGTTTTTTCTAAATTCTTATAAATTTCTCAGACTTCATTTCTCTCTCTTGCAAAAACAAAAATCATTTATATGAAATGAAAACAATTTGTATTGAACTATAGGTAGGTAGAGTATTTTTACAATACATACATAAATGGAGCTGCGCTAAGCCGATAATTTTTTATTTGAAAAATATCAGTGTGGACAAAAATGGTATTCTAATATAATCTTCTGTATACTTTATTAGTTTGTGGTTGAATCAAAATTATATCTCTCAGTCAACCTCCCCCGTACATTGTACTCGGGTGAAGATATTGACAGAGAAGTAAAGGTGATCACGAACCTGCTTATGGATTCCTATGGAGTCCTGTCCCTTGAAACGGGCCAGATCTGACTCTGAACCCCCTTGGTTGACACAGAACCTCAAAGAAAAACGTAAACGGGTACGCAGGCTTTGCAACAAAGCGAAGAACTGCAATCGTGATGAAGATTGGAACGCATATCAAGCTACGCTCAAAGAGTATAAGTACGACATCCGCTCAGCCAAGAGACAATCTTGGAAATCATTCTGTGATGGTATAGATAGCGTAAATGAGGCGTCACGAATTAAAAAATTTCTAGCGAAAACCCATATTCAACCTGAACTCCTGATCAATAGTGAAGGTATCAGGGCTGAATCGGCAGAGGAGTCACTAGAATTGCTAATGGAAGGGCATTTGCCGGAATGCTTTGACACCTCTGTTATAATAGATTTATACCAGCCTAGCGGAATTAGATTTTGTTAACCTTAATACAGCTAAATGTGCTGTTTTTTCTTTCAAACCATTTAAATCCCCAGGTAAGGATGGGATCTTCCCTGCTCTCCTCCAAAACTCATGGGATTTCATAGCTGATAGATTAATAAATCTTTTCAGGGCGTGTATCCTTCTTGGATATACCCCGGCAAAATGGCAGGAGGTTAGAGTGGTCTTTATACCAAAACCGTGTCGCGATGACTATTCATCCACCAAGGCATTCAGACCACCTTACTTCTTTTCTTTTAAAGACTCTGAAAAGAATCTGCGAAAGAGAAATACCACGAGATAAGCTCCCATCGACAGCCTTATCAAGCAAACACCACGCCTATTTAAAGGGTAAATCGGCGGAAACCGCTCTTCATGAGGTGGTTCACGCCATTGAAAAAGCCTGTCTTTTCAAAGAATCTGTGCTTGGAACCTTTATAGACGTGGAAGGACCTTTCAACAATGTACTCCTGCAAAAAATTAATGAAGTGCTGCATAAACAAAACATCAACCCACAAATCTCCAAGTGGATTGAACACATGTTAGCACATAGGAGAATTTATGCGAACCTTGGGGATCAAGAACGGGTAGGTAAAGTTCATAAAGGTACACCATATGGCGGCATTTTGTTACCCTTGCTTTGGATACAAATCGTGATGATTCGCTGGTTCTACACCAGTGTCGTCCGCCCTACTCTTTCCTATGCATCTCTCGTCTGGTGGAAGGCGATTGGGAAACTCTCCAATCTTAAGTTGTTGGAAAAAGTTCAACGTTCTTGTTGCCTCAGTATTACGGGCGCAATGAGAACAGCAGCACTGGAAACCATTACGGCTATCCACTTAATTGGGATCCACATTAAAAAAAATTCTGCGGGGGCTGCACTGAGACTTCACTTAAACCAGGCATGGACTCATGCAGGCTCTTCTTTTCCTCATGAATTTATCATGGGATTTGTAAAATCCATCATACCCAATGTTTAGAAACCTAGCGATTCCCAAAAAGAAACCTTCCTGGAATCAAACGTAAAACTTGGTATCCCTTCTAGAGCTAATTGGAACACTGACATAGTGTCTCAAACAGCCGACCTGTTAACAGCATATACCGACGGCTCCAAAATGGGAAACCTGACTGGCGCGGGAATGTACTGTGAGGAATTAAATCTAGAAAGGTCCATTCGCTTAGAAGACCACTGCCACAGTCTTCCAAGCAGAGGTGGTGGAAATTAAAGAAATCTGTAACCACTTTTTATTAGAAGGAACCATAGATAGGAACCTGACAATCTTCTCGGATAGTCAGGCTGCGTCAAAAGCGATGATATCCTCTAGACTACCAAATCCAAGCTCGCCCAAGAATGTAAACACAGTCTTAACAACATGGCTCGAATAGAGTCACATTGAAATGGGTTCCTGGACATAGAAATATACCGGGAAACGAAAAAGCAGACGAGCTAGCAAGAGAAGGATCGCATCTGGATGGGCCGATGAAACTCATCGATAAATCTGGCTAGCTAATGTATCGGCCACACCACGCGGTGTCTCTGGGGCATCCCGAAGGAGAAAGTAACCAAGAAATACCTGCGCCTCAATAAGAGCTCGGTATACCTAGGCACTGCAATCTTAACAGGTCACTCTATGCTGCGGTATCATGCCTACAAAATTGCTCTGAAGTGCACGAGACCATTGAACACTTCCTGTGTCATTATCCCTGCCTCATGCACCTACGTTATAAATGCTTTGGTGCCTATCTCCTGAACGAACTGAGCGAAGCAGGGGTTCATGGATGGCAGCAAATCTGTAAATTCGGAAAAGATAGCGAATGGCTCACAACCGCTACGGCGGGAGTGACATGAAGGTTCTTCCAACCTAGGGGTACAATGGGCCTAGTTCTGGCCTGAGTGGCTGAGTCCTTCACGGACTCCCCTCTTTCAATCCATCCATCCATCCAATTCTCCATTAAGTTTTATAGCAAAATTTAACTCATTGATGAATTCTATAAAAAATGTCTTCCGCGTACGCATTAAACAAGAGTGGTGAGAGTATGCACCCATGTCTAACTCCCTTTTTAATACTAATGCTATTCGTGATACCATCTTCTGTTTTAATTTCAGTTGATTGATTCCAATAAAGGTTAGCAATTATTCGAATATCTTTACTCTCTAATCCTTTAATCACGTGTCATAATCACGCGTCATGAACTCAGCAAGATACAAAAAAGCATGGGTGCGGTAGAGACGGAACAACGACTTTTTTCCGAAAAAAAGTCGACAAATCCAACAAAAAAGATGGTTGTATCCGAAAAAAAGTCGATGAATCCAACAAAAAAGTAGTTGAATCCAACAAAAAAGTCGTTGAATCCAACAAAAATGTACTGTCTCCGAAAAAAAGTCGTTGAATCCAACAAAGAAAATGTTGTATCCGAAAAAAAGTTGATTGTGAACAACTTTTTTTTATTAAAACTTGAAATTTGTCTCTTTTATTAAAATTTTCATTTTTATTTTTTTGAATGCTGAGAAAATAAATTAAAATTAAATTAAAATGTCAAAATGTTTCCGCAATTTCTTACAATAGTGGGAAATTTCATCTCTGTCTGTACTGTATAATTTTACATGCTATCTCTTTTCATTTTTGCTATAAGAAAAGTCATCACGACTTTTAAAAGACTAACGGAGCTTGACATTTATTTTACATTTATTAAAGGCCCCATACACAATCAAACATGTTATCAAACTTGGTGTGTCACGCAAAAAAGTTTTTTTCACACATCGTCACACATGTTGTCAAACATCAGTTTATTATTAAACTTCGAAGGGAGAGGTCAGACATTTTTGTGTGTGCTTTAATAATTGACACACACAATAATTAATGTTTAATAATAATTGATGTTTCTTGGTCTTTCAGGAAACTTAATTACTCGAAATACCATAATGTTGGTATATAAATATCTTCAGTACCTGTAGCGGCAACATGATTTTTCGGTTTTTAAAACTTTGTTCAATTCGCACATACATTTATAAACTACGTATGCTATTAAGTCTTTTCAGTATTTCTAAATTTGTATTTGGCTCGATTTCGTTAAATTTTATAAACATTTTTTCATATCCAATATTTTTTAAAACTCTATTCTTATATACATCGCTTTTACATTTCCACAATTTATGGGATGTTCACGATACGAATTAAAAAAATCTCGCCAAAATTAAATATTTAATACTGTCGCCATGTTTATCTCACGAATGACGAATGTGTGACAAACAGTACCATACACTGTCACACATGTTGTCAAACATACCGAAAAATCAAATTTGTTTAATTTTTATCAAACCGTTTGACGAACTGTGTGTCACACCGACACACATGCCCATATACGATTAAATCTGCATGACAACATTGTTGTGCAACTCATGTTGGACAAAATGTGTGATAGTGTATCGGGCCTTTTATACATAATATTTAAATACTTGGTTATTATACAAGTTGTAAATGATTTATATGATTGTAAATTATTAATTTTGTTTTTATAATGATTGCAGATTATATTCTTTTTTTATTTATTTTTTTAAATTTTATTACACATTAGATATTTTCAAAAAAATTCTGTTTAATTTTAATTATTTGAGTTCAATCGGTGACATTTTATATTAAGTTCTGAAAGAAAGTATTACCGGCGTAGAATATAAACCAGATTTAAAAAATGCACTTCCATTTAACGATCTAGCTCTTTTCATGGAATTTGGATTAATGTTAATGGTTACGGGTTTCTTGGATTTAGGTGGTTGTTTGTTGGATATAAATGGCTGTTTACTAGGAATGGAAGGTGGTAATTCTGCCGGTTTCTTAAAAGTGGTGAATCTGCTACTAGAAGGAATAGGTTTCATTGAAGAATTAAGTGTCATTAAGCTGGAATTAGTTTCCTGAGGTTGTTCATAAGAAAGATGATCAGGTTCTAGATAAGTTTTGTCCTGGTTCGTAGGAGTAATGTTTTTTTATTTGTATTCGTTTCTGTCTGTTGACTCTCGTTTTTTCCGTTTTTTAGTTTTACATTTTTTTATTAATTGAATTAAGCTATATATAGTTAGGATTCCTAATATCATTGTTATTAAACTAGAGTTAATGTTTGACGTAGTTGCCACTATTTCATATTTGTTTTGCCTGTCCTTCTCCTTTTGAATATCTTCCTGTAAATTACTAATTGTCATACTACGTTTATCAAATTTTTTCCTCAAATCACTTGGTCCCAAACTGTATTGTTATCTGTATTGATCAGTTTACAGTTTGGCTGTTAATTCCACTTCGATATATGTAGTGTACAAATTGGCCAACAGAGTTGTTAGCGATATAGTCCCAATCTAGTTTAACAATTACACGATGGTCGGTTACTATAGTTTTAGGCAGTGGATATATTTTATGTAGATTATACTCGTCCCTTTTTAAAAGTGCAACTGTCATCTTTATACCCACCTCATTCACCCAGTGGGACAAATCTATTGTTGCCAATTACAGATAAGGATGACACTTTTTTCTAGTTCTGTTGCTCAATATTTCTACCAATAGCTGCGAGTCCAGAAGTAAAGGGTGTATTTTATGTTGTTGTAATGAGTTTATAATCACGCCTTGTTCTAAAATATATCCATAAATTCTTTCAAGCTCAGCTAGAGCGAAAAGAGCTAGACGGTTTAATTCTATTTCCGGCCATATGGCACTGACGTCAGTTTGTATAACTGCCAATTGCTTCCCCATAACTTTGCCCCATATATCTAACTTTATATTCAGTTCCTGTAAACTGAGCGTTAAGTTTCCCGTTGTACATCAAGTTAGTCTTATGACATCAAGTTAGTTTTTACTACTGAAAAAAAAGTTCGCTCAATTTTTTTTCTAGGAGTTTTCGAGCTCGGGGAATCCGAAAATAAAAAAAAGTGTCGGTGGGACGCGTACGCGTGCGCTTTTTATGTGATTTCAATGATATTTTATATACAGGTTAATTTTGTGATCTAGTTGGCTCTCCTGAAATTTGGAGACCTTCAGGGTGTTCCTAGAAAATCAGTTTTAATTTCATAATTTTATATAATTACGTGTTTTATACCATTTAATTATTGTCTAATTTGAATGAAATTTCGTAAACAGGTAGACCTTCTGATTATGCATGTGTTGGCCATGATATAAGCTAATGCCTTTAGGGGGTCCATACGAAAATTTCCGATTAAGATTTCATATGCTCTAGAGCATAGGAAACGTAGCCTTAGCCAAACACGGTATTTATATTTTATTGCTCAATTTACCACGGAGATAATTCTCGTTAAAGACACAGAATGCACAGACAATCTTTCACACATCACAGAGATCTTCTCTAAACAATTCCAATCTAGATGACATAGCGAAAGCTCGGAAGAAAAACCCAGAACTACATAAATTATTAACAAGGAAACATGAACTGTCAACAAGAATTTCCAGGGGTAAAAATCTATTGTGCCACTGCATGAAAATTGAATTTCCAGCCGTAAAAATTTATTGAATTACTGGACGTAATAGACCTAATGTACGAGCTCAATTATGCCGATCCGTATTTATTATGTTCCATAACCTCTCCCATCCTGCAATTCATACCTCTCGTAAATTAATTACTGCACGTTATTTCTGATCATTCCTAAATAAAAACATCACACAGAGGACAAGACATTGCGTCAAATGCCAAAAAGAAAAGGTACATCGACATACCAAAGGTTTATGGGTACATTTTTTCCGAACTCCCGTTTTGAACATGTCCATATGGATATCGTTGGTTCTTTTCCACCATCGGAAGATTTTATTTACCTTTTCACTATCATTGACCGTTTCACAGGACGGCCAGAAATGTATTATATGAAAAACATGAATGCTGTTACAATAGCCAAAACATTCGCCGAAAACTACATATCACGTTTACGAATTCCTGCCACGATCACTACCATGCAAGGCAGACAATTTTGAGTCCAAACTATTCAAGGAACTACACAACATGCGGAATTGGTCTACGGTCAATGTCTAAAATTGCCAGGCGAATCGAAAAAAAGACACCACAGAGAAAGACCAAAACGCACCAATAACCAGATTGAGACAAACATTGAACGATTGAGACAAACATTGACAGAATTTTCCCCAGCAGACTTCAAAAATTGTGATTTTGTCTTCGTCAAAAATGACAGCATAAAATCAAGCCTAACAAATTGTTACACAGGTCCAGATAAACTCATTCGTCGTCTAAAAATAGAGAAAGACCAAGACGCACCAATAACCTTCAATGTTTACGTAAATTTCAATTGCTTTTCTCGATCTAGTAGGAACTGGAATAATTTTTTTTCTAATGTCTGTCCAAAAAAGTTTATTAAATCAATTGAGTCAGTTTTGGTTTCAAAATTGGCAAAATGCGCTGTATTTACTTCATCTCTTGATACAATATCTTCATTACTAATATTATCATTTGATGTGTTAAGCATATTTAGGTCCAATTTGTCAGAAATAATTTGTACTTATAGAATGATTTATTGCAACTTACGAGGTGACGAAATTGTTTACACACAACACGATAACTACTCGTCACAAAAAGAGTTTTATCCATTAGCCGCACTTATTTCCTCCTTAAGACTCTAGAAAAAGAGTGTGACATAGAAATTCGAAATAAATTCCCATTCGATTATTTTCCGAATAAATAGCACGCCTATATCAAAGGTAAATCAGTAGAAATTGCTCTCTATGAAATAGATAAAGATATAGAGAAAGCTTTTCTTTTCAAAGAAGCAAGAGAAAGCTTTTCTTTTCATTATATACGTTGAGGGGTATTTAACAATGTCGTCCTACACTAAATCAAAGAAGTGTTACACAAGCATAAGGTCAATCCATACATTTCTGGGTGGATCGAATACATGCTTGTAAATAGGTAAATATATGTGTACTTGGGAGTCCAAGAAAGGGTAGGTACGGTTCACAATGGTACCCCACAAGACTACATACTGTCACATCTCGTTTGGGTACTCATAGTAAACGACCTCCCGAAAGAACTCACCAGGAAATTATGCAGACGACTTGGTTTTCCTCTTTACAAATTTGAAACAACTCTCCGGAATAATTTAATCTGCACTGCATACAGTTCGCCAATGGGCCAACGAATGTGGCCTCAATATTAATCTGCAAAAAATCAACATCTGTTCTTTCAGTAGGCAAAATAAGATTCAAATCCCGAATCTACCACTAATAGGTGAAACCCAATAAACTGTCAAAAATAACTTTAAATATCTAAGGATCATCCTGAATAAGAACCTTAATTGGAAAACGTATCTCGAAGAACATACTAAAATGCCTACAAGGTCTTTGGTGTGTGTCGAAGTGCTATAGGAAAAATCCTATAGATGATCCTATGGTTATACACCAGTATCATTTGCCTAATTCTGACCTATTGTTTCCTAGTTTGGTGGTAGTGTCATGAGGTCACACATAATACATATCGATATATCAATATAATATCATGTGTACCATTTCTTGCAACAACAAAAAAAAATATTTAATTAGTATTTTACCTTTTTTATTATTGTCTAAAAAAAGGAAAGTACTTATCGCATTTTGAATACGTACGCATAAAACAATAAAAATATCATTAATTTCCCACACATTTGGTTGCTCTCAAATTACATCAAGTTCATTTGGTTTCTTCTTTCTATCGATTTCGATTTTCAAATAAGCGTTAGAATAATTAATAAGCAAAACTCTAAACTAAATGAATTCATTCAAGTCCGGTCTTCAAACGAGAGCAAAAGTTAAAAACTCTAAAAGTGCAAGTTAAAAAATTAAACATTTTATTAGAATAAATAACATTTATAAAAACAAAAAGCAAATAAACTTATGTAAACAAAAGCGTTTTATTTACAACATAATTAGCGGCAGCGATGGCATTGGTTAGATAAAGCATCTGTTTAACCACTCAAATCTAATTTCAAAAACAAATTTAAAATTGAATAATAAAAAAAAATACTACAAAAGACTTATTGTTTAAACTTAGTTGAGTCTGGATAAGTGATATTTTCAAAAAATTAATAAAAGTGTAATTGCTATTAACCGAATTGAACGGAGGCTTCAAGAATGATCAACGAAATTTATGACGACTGTTACGAAACTGAAGATTTCGAAACATATAAATTTAAGGATAGCAACAAAAGCAGTAGAAGCATCCAAAGCTGAAATAATAACATAAAACTGCAATAACACTTACAGAATATGTTTCGAAATGCAATCCATTTACTTGAATGCTTAACTTAACGCCAATGAAGCAAATTTGAAACTCTACCAAAAATTTCATTGGATAATTTTCGTTTATCACACGCATACATAATTCGTATACGCAATTCTTGAACTGAGGCTACTTGCGAAGAATAGACTACATTTTTCAAACACCATCACAGATAAAACTCCAACATATTTAGATCTGGAGGCCATGATACTGGTCCACCTCGTCCTATCCATTTTTGGTAATAGAAATTATTTACATGTCTTATTTAAATAATTTTCATCATTACGAATAAACTACATATCGCGACGAAGTCTTAGAGACTGGACACGAAATGGCTGATGGACGGTATACCACGCTATTGATGGCAATATTTGATGAAAAAAATGTATGGGCACTTCCCTGGATTCGGCCCCCAAGTCGAGCTACAGACCATTTTTATTAGACAAGCCTTTAAGACAAGTTATTAGAGTTCCCGTTGCAAGGGTAGATATTACAGATAGATAAATATTGAAATAAATTAATTCAATTTTGGTATGATTAATTACTACCTGTAATATATTAAAATTTATCTCTACGCCTTTGTAATTAAGGGAGAAACACAATATCGCGTCACACGCGTGCGTGCGTGCGTAAAGCGTTGACAAGTCGAGTAGAACCAATGAAAATATATGGAGCAACTTTAAATGCAGTTTTCCTAACGCACGCACGCTTCACACACACATGAAGTAGATCTAGTTTCTACTTTTTTGAAGCGTACGCGTTGATATCTAATTTGACATCGAATTTGTTTTTAATTTTGTTTTGGTTGTTGTAAATAAAATTTTTTTGGTGGTTAAATTAAATAACAAATTGTTTGTTAAATAAGAAAAAAATATAAATCATGGAAAATTATGATGAAGTTTTGATTGAGAAAGTGAAAAGTAATGAATTTTATAATTACAAAACTTATAATCATACACAAAATTTATATTAACAATAATCTTTTTAAAAATATTTATTTTATACTCCAAATTTATAAATAAAAATTTTTAAGAAATTAATTTACAAAACATCAATATCAAAAATATTAAAACGCAGGCGGCATTGTGGTCACAATTTGTTCTAACGCATCAAATTACAATGCCTACATATGTCACGCACGCGTGTAACGCGACATTATGTTTCTCGCCTGAAATACAATTTTGGGAGGGAGGGGTAAATATTTATACGGATTTTTTTTTTTTTGAAAAAAATTAATATTCTACATGAATTAGATTTATCCTTTTCATTTTCAAAATGTGCAGACTTTAGAACGAGATGATGGTCCTAAGAGATTAGAATATTGCTAGTGGCTTTTACAAAAACTCCATGAAAATCCTAATTTTTGTAAGTTTATTTTATTTACAGATGAAGCTACATTCACCAAGGATGGTATTTGTAATTTACACAACATACATCAGTGGAAAAACGAAAATTCTCATACTATTGCGGAATCCAGAAACCAAAGAAGATTTAAAGTCAACGTTTTGTGCGGAATCATTAACAATATTCTGATTCTTGAAGGCAACTTAAATGGCAAGAACTATCTACTCTTTTTGGAGAACATATTAGATATTTTATTAGATGAGAGTAATCGTAAACATATTTATATAAAAAATGTTGGAAATACATTTATGTTGGCACAACTTATTTATATTGGCATAACTATATTTGTCATACTGGTAACACTAATCGTACCAACTATATAACTTGACATTTCTATCATTTTTTCTATATACTTCACTTTATAATTATAATAAAAAGTGGTTTTAATAAACATGTGTGTTGTTGCATTCTAAAATATAAAATAAATAAGTTTATCATTTATTTAATCATAAAATATCCTAGTCATCCACCATAAAAATCAACAGATTATGGGCCCAGTAACCAAATAAAGGATATTTATATAACATTTTATCTGGATAGATAAATTAAAATTTGAAAATTTCAAAAAAAAGGTATTTTTTTTAACATTAAAATGTCGCTTCAAACATTATCCGGACGGATCACACTATTAAATGGTGAAAATTTCACCACATGGAAAGCTCAAATGGAAGCTGTTCTACATAAAACTAGACTACTAGCTTATGTAAATGGAGAAAAGAAATTACCAGAAACTGGTGAAGATTTACAAAATGTCTGGAAAGACAAAGATTTAGATGCACGTTCTGAAATATTATTATCATTAGAACCAAGCATTGATTAAATATATACATATAATACCATAGATAATTCTGCCGCTACGTTTGAGCCAACGAATTAGAAATATATGGAAGGAGCATAAAGTAAAATAAATGAAGCCTGTCTGGGTATATTCCTCTCTTTCTTAGCTCGTCAAATTGTCAAATTTTATATTTGACATATCAGGGACAGATTAAATTTTCGTCCAATTGAGGCTGGCTCCTAAATATATGCAAACATATAATTTAAATTGATTTATTATATTTGTATTATTTTCATGAATTTCATAAGTTTTAAAGAAATAAAATATAAGTTTTTTATGTTTTAAGTAAATGTTTTATTTAAATATATTATTTTAGAATTTTTATTGTAAATTGTATATGTGTTAAAAAATAGAATCTTAATAAAACTTAGAACTATAATGAAACTTAATAACTACAATTTATGAAATAAAATGAATTAATTTAGGGAACTGGATTAAGTTAGCAATAACTGGAAATACTTCTTCGCCATAATTTTCCGCACCAATTTTAACAAAATCTTCAATATTTTCTGTATTATAATTGTATTGCTGAAATTTAAAAATAAAAATTTATAAATATATATAGACAAATATTTTTAAAAATAACTAAATTTACTTACGTTTGAGATTGGCATAGCATTTTATGTTAAAAAATATTTATTTTGACCAAGCCTTTTCAGGTACTTGGGTTCAAAATGTGCAGAAAATATTGTACTTCTTTCTCTAATATTTGGAGTCCCATATGGAGTACTAATATTATAAATCCACTTCTGTTTAACATCCTTATCAAGTGGAAATCTATATAAAAAAAAAAAAAAAAAATTACAATTAATCAAAATAAATTATTTTAACTTAATAATAATTTAAAAATAACTCTTTGAATAAAAGCCGACCCTGGCATACAAAATATTAGCTGATCTAACCTAACATAATTATCAGTATTGAATTTAAGAAAAATGTAAAATTATCAATAAAAAAAAATAGTTTTAGTAATTTTGTACAGATATTCAGATAATTTTATTATTTATTAGGAAAAATTCAGTGAAATAATTAACTAATTAACATACCTGTGCATAGAAACCATTTTTTCAATATTTATATGTTTGGAACAATACACCTCTTTTTCCTAACACATAAATTATAATTTTCACTCATTTTTAGTCTCTTCATAGTTTTTTTTAATTATTTAATTTAACACTAATGTTTTTTAATTCAATAATATTTAATTTCACTAATTTTTTTAAAACACAACCGTTTGTTTACAAATTCTTAACCAAATTTCTTTTGACAATTCGACGAGCTAAGAAAGAGAACTACCAATTTCTTGGCTTCATAAACACTTTTTCGATTTTATGAAAAATCGTGTGAACCAGAAAGAGATAGAAAATTTGTGCTCCTTCCATATATTTCTAATTCGTTGGTTTGAGCTATAGCGCTGCTATCGTTAAAATATGAGATAGCAAAAACAAAAGAGATAACTATACTGTTTGAGTTATTTCTTGCATGTGTATGTAAAAATAAAAACCTGATTTCTTGTTGTTTTTGTAACAAAAAATTATTAGAATTTTAAATTTAGAATTGAAATTTGTGATTTCAAAATGTTATGTTCAAAATGTTACAAATGCAATATTATATTTTTATGATATATAGGTTTTTCGGGTCAACTTAACGTTTTTTAATTTCAACTTCAGTTTTTTTCAAACCAAATTAACGTTTTTTCAAATCAACATAAATATTTTTCATTTCAAGTTAAATTTTTTAAATTTCGAATTAACGTTTTTTAAATTAAAATTTTCAAAAACAAAAGTATAGTATGTACCTAATATAAAGACCGGAATTTTATTTCATAAGAAAACTTTTATTTCTTTTTTTTTTGGACAAACCAACTTATTTTGTACACAAAATTATAAAGTCAATAAGAAAATTTATTTAATTATTTAATTGTGCATTATAAAAATTTGTATCAATCTAAATCGTCTCTCACTTGTATTATTCTGCGATAATGAGCTAATACTAAGGAATTGAATTGTTAGAGGAACCGTCACTCAGTTCACTGTTTACTTCATTTCTAGATATGTAATATGTTATTGTTCATTTTTATGCTAATTGAATTTTATATGATTTAATTAAAAGAAAATTATAATTTTGAACTATATTAAACTTACTTTTTACGACCAACTTTCATACTAATTTGTCAAAAAAAAAAAACAAGTGTAAGGTAATAAAAATTTGATACGCTCCTAATATTAAAGAAACATAAACAATTGAGTTATGCAATGTGAATATGATAAATAAGACTACTTACTGAGTTGGTTCTTTATTTTAGCTAGTGTTTATCTATATACATAAATATAATTTAAAGCTGTATTTTTTGGAAAATTTTAATTGGAATTTAAAAAACGTTAATTTGAAATTTAAAAAATTTAACTTAAAATGATTTGAAAAAAAACGTTAATTTAATTTCAAAAAACAATTAATTTAATATTAACAAACATTAATTAAGTTGACCCGAAAAACCTATATATAAAGTCTATACTGGGTTTTAAAAATAATTTAATAATTTGAAATTTAAAAAAATTGTTATTTGTTTGTAATAACTGAAAAGCAATTTTAAAAGAAAAAGAATCTATAATTTTCAACACTGTTCTCATTTTCCACAAATTTATTGGGTATTGCACTAAAATTTATTCTAGTTCTGAATGCACTACCATTAATAAATTTAGGAAATATATTTTAGTATTTATTGGAAGATTTACTAAATTTTCATTTACTGAATTCTTAATCCATATATCCCGTCTACTGCTTTTTGGAACTAAAAATCTAGACACTCCACTTGTATTACCTAATTATAAGTAATATAAGAGTTTAAGAAAATAATTTAAATATAAAGGATGAACATTTTATTTTTCTATTTAATTTGAAAAAGTATAAAGTAAAGTAAGTTCATATTTTAAAGTGAAAAGTCTATTACGTAAAAGGAAGAATTTAGGAAAAAAATCAAAAATTTACACAATTTTCAAGTGGCATCATCTTAATATACTTAATCAATGAACCAAGCTGCACGATGCTTAATCAAAAATTTAAAAACATCCAAAGAAGTATGGGATTTTTTAAATAAAATATATCAAAAAACTGGACCACGTCAAAAAATAGAAGAATTTAGGAAAATTCTTAATTTAAATATGGCACCTAACCAAACAACTGATGAATATGTGCGCGAATTCAACACAACAGTAACGCGCCTGCGTGATTTAGAAGCAAAATTAGATGACGATTTATTAGTAATTTTACTGCTTGATGCTTTAACTGAAATAAGGGAGGGAGGGGGTAAATATTTATACGGATTTTTTTTTTTTTGAAAAAAATTAATATTCTACATGAATTAGATTTATCCTTTTCATTTTCAAAATGTGCAGACTTTAGAACGAGATGATGGTCCTAAGAGATTAGAATATTGCTAGTGGCTTTTACAAAAACTCCATGAAAATCCTAATTTTTGTAAGTTTATTTTATTTACAGATGAAGCTACATTCACCAAGGATGGTATTTGTAATTTACACAACATACATCAGTGGAAAAACGAAAATTCTCATACTATTGCGGAATCCAGAAACCAAAGAAGATTTAAAGTCAACGTTTTGTGCGGAATCATTAACAACATTCTGATTCTTGAAGGCAGTTTAAATGGCAAGAACTATCTACTCTTTTTGGAGAACATATTAGAAATTTTATTAGATGAGAGTAATCGTAAACATATTTATATAAAAAATGTTGGAAATACATTTATGTTGGCACAACTTATTTATATTGGCATAACTATATTTGTCATACTGGTAACACTAATCGTACCAACTATATAACTTGACATTTCTATCATTTTTTCTATATACTTGATACTTCACTTTATAATAAAAAGTCATTTTAATAAACATGTGTGTTGATGCATTCTAAAATATAAAATAAATAAGTTTATCATTTATTTCACCATAAAATATCCTAGTCATCCGCCATAAAAATCAACAGGTTATGGGCCCAGTAGCCAAATAAAGGATATTTATGTAATATTTTATCTGGATAGATAAATTAAAATTTAATATTTCAAAAAAAAAAAAGAAGATATATTTTTTAACATTAAAATGTCGCTTCAAACATTATCCGGACGGATCACACTATTAAATGGTGAAAATTTCACCACATGGAAAGCTCAAATGGAAGCTGTTCTACATAAAACTAGACTACTAGCTTATGTAAATGGAGGAAAGAAATTACCAGAAACTGGTGAAGATTTACAAAATGTCTGGAAAAACAAAGATTTTGATAAATATTATTATCATTAGAACCAAGCATCGTGCAACTAATCAAAAATTTAAAAACATCCAAAGAAGTATGGGATTTTTTAAATAAAACGTATCAAAAAATAGAAGAATTTAGGAAAATTCTTAATTTAAATATGGCACCTAACCAAACAACTGATGAATATGTGCGTGAATTCAAAACAACAGTAATTTATAAAAAATATAATTCAAAGAAAAATATTAATAATAGTAATAATTTTTTATACAATTGTAGATTTTGCGGCAAAAGAGGACATATGCCGAAAGATTGCTGGAAAAGGAAACAAAAGGCAAAACAAATTACTGTAAAAGATTGTGACGTCATCTCAACAGAAAAAGGATTTACAATATCAGAATATACAAGTGTATCAATCAACAAAAATAATTATGAAAATAATATAATTACTACAAAGACACCATCATGGGTGTTGGACAGTGACGCCACATCACATATGTGCATGAACAAATCAATATTCACATCATTACAAAATTGTGATAGCAACTACGTACGATTAGCAAATAATGAAGCTGTAAAAATTAAAGGAATTGGTACTGTGAATATTAATACAGTAAAAAATGATAAATCAAATAAATTAAATTTATATAAAACGTTGTATGTACCAGATTTAAGTGAAAATTTAATTTCAATTAGTAAAGCTACTGATAATGGATGCAAAATAGAATTTAGTGAAAAACAAGCAAAATTATATGATAAAAATAAAAATTTATTAATCGTAGCTGATAAAAGAAATGGATTATATGAATGAACAATAATGAACAAAAGAGTTTTTGTGTTACAGAATTAAAATCTTCATTGCATCTCTGGCATAAACGATTGGGTCACTTAAATTATAAATCATTATTGCAATTACAAAATAAAAATATGGTAAAAGGTTAACCTGAAAAATTTACAAAAGATAATAATGACTGTGTTTCATGCATAAGAGCAAAACAGTCAGTAAAACCATTTGTTAAAAATGGAGAAAAAGGAACAACAAAACATCTAGAACTGGTGCACACTGACATTTGTGGTCCAATGCGGAAAGAATCAATTAGAAAATCATTATATTTCATAACTTTTATAGATGATTATACAAGCCATTGTTCAGTATATTTTATAAATTAGAAAAATTCAAATTATACAAAGCATATGCAGAAAACCAAAGTGGTAACACAATAAAAACATTAAGGTGTGACAAAGGCACCGAATATATTAACGATAAATTTGAAAATAAATGTCCAACAAAAATAAATCAAAATATTACTCCAGATGAAATGTGGACTGGTAAGAAATCAGATGTAACTTTTCTTCGATATATTAGTACCAAATTATGTTTTAAATAAAGGTGTAAACCTTGGAAAATTTGAACCAAAAAGTAATGAATATATTTTGATTGGATATAGTGAAGAAACCGGAACATATAGATTATGGAAAGCTGGTACTAGAAACATAATTCGCACTCGTGATGTTAAATTTATTAACGAATTCTCAAATAAAGGTGAAGTTGAAAGAACAACGGATTTTTTTTTTTGAATTTTAAATAATTATAGAAGAAAAATCGGAAAATACTACAAATATAAGTACCAATTCATCAGAAAATGTTGATGAAGAATTAATAGATACAATCGATCAAAATATTAATAAAGAATTACCAGATGTAACAGATAAAAATATAATTAATGAACCAATAAATGAAATTTACCAAAATGAAGAAGACGAAAATACATTAGATGAAACATTGACAAATAATGATGAAGAAATTCTACAAAAAGTAAATCAAGATCCATTAACCATTAAAGATATAGAAAAATCAAGTGATAAACAAGAATGGTATAACGCAATGCAAAGTGAATATGATTCACTCATAAAAAATAATACATGGACATTAGTTGAGAGACCTACAGATAAAAACATAATTAAGTCAAAATGGGTTTATAAAACAAAATATAGAATAGATGGTTCTATAGAACGAAAAAAGCACGATTAGTAGCAAAGGGTTTTGAACAAAGCTATGGATTAGATTATACAGATACATATACACCAGTTGCTAATGTTTTTGCCATTTCAGTCGAACATGATCTGGATTTACATCATACTGACGTCTCAACAGCATTTCTAAATGGACATTTAGATACAGAAATATTTATGGAACAACCTGAAGGGATTGTTGGAAATAAAAATAAAGTATGTAAATTAAATAAAGCAATTTATGGACTAAAACAGTCAGGACGTCAATGGAACTTAATTAGATAACACGCTAAAAAACATAAAATATCAACAACCTAAATATGACAAATGTATCTATTTCGAAATAATAGAAAATAATATAATAATAATCACCGTATATGTTGATGATTTAATAATTGGCACAAATGATAAAAACGAACATAAATCTATAACACAAAATTTATCAAAACATTTTGACATACGAGATCTTGGTGAACCGGAATTATGTGTTGGACTTGAAATTACAAGAAAGAACGAATCAATTGAAATAAGTCAAATTGGATACATAAATAACTTAATACAAACATATGGTTTAGAAAACTCCAAGCTAAATCGCTTACCTATACAAAGTGGTAAAAAATTAGAAATGTATCCAAAAATTGAAGGAGAAAATAAAGAAATTGATAAAACTACAAAAATCAAGGTTAATTGGCAGATATACTTGTCAATATTAAGTAGACCAGACATCTCTTACGTTGTAAATATGCTATCACAATTTAATGAAACTCCCAAAAGACAACATTGGAATGTTGGTATAGATGTAATTCCTATCTTCTCGGAACAAAACAAGGAAAAATCCTCTACAAGAAAACTGAAAAACTAATTCATGCATATTCTGATTCAAGTTGGGCAGGAAACATTAATGATCGAAAATCGCAATCTGGATCAGTATTTGTTTTTGCAGGTGGAGCAATCCAATGGAGTTCCAAGAAGCAAGAAATAGTCGCTACATCCAGCACGGAAGCTGAATATATAACTTTATCCTCTGTCGCAAAAGATTCTGCATATTTTAAAAATTTACTAGAAGAACTACAAGTACATGAAAATACTGTAATAATCTATTGCGATAACCAAAGTGCTCAGTGAATAGCAAAAATGATTAACTTTATCCTCTGTCGCAAAAGATTCTGCATATTTTAAAAATTTACTAGAAGAACTACAAGTACATGAAAATACTGTAATAATCTATTGCGATAACCAAAGTGCTCAGTGTATAGCAAAAAATGCGCAAGGAAATCATGGGCGAACCAAACATCTGGGTATAAGATATCACTACGTTCAAGACGTTGTAACAAATGGTATAGTACAGATACATTATTAAAGATCAGAAGATATGCCAGTTGACGCTTTGACTAAAGGAGTATCATTGGTCTTACATCAAAAACACTTCAAAAATATTGGTATGAAATTTTAAAGAATATTTAATAATTTTTTTTTATTTATATTTGATATTTAAAAAAAAAAAAAAAAGTAATTTCATTTGAAATTTTGTTACAAAATTAAAACTTAAATATTTTGATTCTCTATGAACTATATATTATAATTAAAAGATTGAACTTTGATTCTTTTTGCAATATTATATATTATAATTAAAAGATAGAACTTTGAATTTTTTGCAATATTGTTAATAACTTAAAATTTAAATGAATTCTTTATTGTTAAATTTATTAGAACTAATTTAAATTTTAAATTTAAATGAATTCTTTATTATTTGTCAACGTATTAGTGATTGATGGCGAAGAATTAACGATGACGCCCGATGAATATAAGATGAAGATGGTGAATATATAATAGCCATCACAGTTGTTATTAAGAACGCGTACGGGAACGTTGAACGATAAATTATTTAAAAACATTAATTTGACTGTACTTAATTTTTCTATTTCTATTTACTTTTTTTATTATTATTATTATGCCTGACCCAGAATGACGCGGCAAAATGTCGCGTCGCTTTTGAAATTTAGAATTTTGAAGCGTATAAAGTCAAAAGCGACGCAATGAGTTTTTTTCAAACCACATTGAAAAAATTGTAAACAATTTATTTAATGGAAAAAATTAAATAAATTCTAATATCTATGGATATTGTGTCATTATAAATTAAAATAATTGTAAACAATATTAATTGAAATGATTGAATTAAAAAAATTTTAATAAATAAATTTATTGACACATTCGAAATTAAAATTTATACGCGGCAAGCGGCAAAAGTAGAAAGTAGGTCTACTCAAGCGTCGCGGCAAAATTGCCGCATCAACGCGACGCTACATTGTGGGTAATTTCATATATGCCTATACATTCTACTTTTGAAGCGTTGTTGTCAAACGCGACGCGACAGCTTGCCGCGTCATTCTGGTTCTAACATTAAATATATTATATACTAATTTGAAGTCTTGTGTTCATTTTATTTTTAAATCAAAACATCCTTGACAATTTCAGAAGTGGGATATTTAAATCCAAAAAGTTTAAAAAAAAAAAAATAGAAATATTGTGCCTATTTCTAAAAAATAATAATAATAATAATAAATTTTATTTTAAAATTATCGTGTATCGTATAATATAAAAGTGAAGTTTAATGTAAATATCAAAATTTAACGGAAATTTTAAAATTAATATAAAATTTAATAAAAAAAGTTAATTTCCATATTGAATTTACTTGAATTTGTTGCGAATCGTAAAAAAAATATATATTTATATATACATATTCTATTTAAAATAAAACCAATTAGCGAGAAAAAGAAAGCATTATATTTTAACAAAAAAAATAATATCAAACAGTAAACATAAAAATATTATATACAATTCAATTTGTTAAACTACAAACATAAAATATATATATAAAATTTCGTTTGTTAAACTACAAACATAAAATATATATATAAAATTTCGTTTGTTTTGTTTGTTTACAATTTGAATTTAACTTCAAACTTATTGTTGTGTATGCGTTCGTGGTGAATTTATATATAGCAATTAAAATCGAAAAAAAAAATATATAATAAATTTGTTTGTTTGTTTGTGTTTGTTCGTGGTGAAAATAATATTACTAATATTCAGAAAATTTATATATAAAAAAAATTGAATTTTATTGTATTTGTTCAGGTTGAATAGAATGTTCTAATTCTAATGAAAAAAATGTAAATAAATAATACCATATATGTATTGGTATATATTAAAATTGTTTTTTCTATGTGCGTAAACATATAATTTGAAATCAAGGTTGAGCGTAGTACACTAAATAAAGTCGTGGTAATATTTAATAAACTGAATTTATTTATTTAGCGCTAAGAATATTATAAAGCATATAAAAAACTTTCTTAAATATTGAAGTTACAAGTTAAATATTGAAGTTATGATTTGAAACAAAATTAAATTTTTTTAAAAAGAAATTAACAAAATATAAAATCAATTAAAAATTTAAAATTAATTAACAGAATATAAACAAATAAAAGCAAAAATTAAAATTAAACAACTATGAGAAATTAAAATATACATAAATATAAATTTGGTACTATCTTTTTGGTGCAAAATAAACTGAAAAAATAAATATCACAATTTAAATAGTATTTAAATATCTATATATATTTTGTCTGATCACAGCCGGTGATTGATTTAAGTTAATCAAGTGGTATAAATTATTATATTCAGCAAGAAAACTATTTAAAAGTGACCGCTGTCCATAATTAGTACGAGAATGACTAATAACAAAAAATCGACTAAAACGAACGTTCGGACGTGGAACATGAAACGGTAAAAGACATAGAATTTCTGGAGCATCAATTTCACCAGTAATAAGACGATGTACAAACATTGCTTTGGCTACCTTACGTCTAGATATTAAAGTAGACATATCTATAAGTTTCAGTCTGTTCTCATACCTCGGTAAGTTCATAATTTCCAATATATGGTTCTTTTTTTCTTGTAAAAGAAATAATGAAGCATTTGTCAGTGTTTAAACCAAGTCTATTTTTTAAACACCACAAACAAAGTTGTTTAAGAGACTGATTTAGTTTATTGAAACTATCATGATCTTTAATAGCAAGAAATAATTTGAGATCATCAGCAAACATAAGAATTTTGCAATTTGGAATATAGAAATTTATATAATTAATAAACAAAATAAATAATAGAGGCCCAATGTGGCTGCCTTGAGGTACACCTGACGTAACTTTTATAGGTTTCGAAAAATTATTTCTAAAAATAACTTTTTGAGTTCTATTATCTAAAAAAGAACGAAACCATGAAATAAGACTTTCAGGAAAACCAATCTTTGTAAGCTTGTATAATAAGATATTATTGTATTGTATTGTGATTAAAAATATTTAAAATGAATGAAACGGAATTAAATAAACTTAACATTAAAGAATTAAAAGCAAAGTTACAAATTTTAAATTTACGGGTTTCGGGAAATAAATTTAAATATGAGTAATAGCAATATAAATCAAAACGATATAAATAACGATAGTGTAGAAAATATTTCTACGCAGACAGTTGTTGAAGCAAATGTTGGAAACGAAGGTCATTCTAGTAATGTAAATATTCTAACGTCTAGTCCATTAATGCGAACCAGGAATGATAAGGTAAATTTTAATCAAATAAATTTTACTCCTAAGGATATTATGAATATTTTACCTGAATTTGATCCTGAGGATGAGAAAGGGTTGACTGCAGATGAATGGTTTAAACGAATTGAAAAACTAGAAAATTTTTATCATTGGGACGATCCTCTTATATTAATTTCAATTGGACCTAAATTAAAAGGAAGTGCTAGAGCTTGGTACGATCGAACTGATGATTTTTGTACAATTTGGGAAGATTTTTCTGAGCAATTTAAAAATAAATTTATGCCATTATTAAACGATGCTGATGTGCATATGGGTATGTTGACAAGAAAGCGATGAAGTAATGAAAATTTACTCAAATATCTCGAAGAAATTACACGTTTAGGTAATAAAGATCGACTTAAAGAAAGCGCAATAGTTAAATATTTTATAATGGGTATGCGTGATGATGAATTATTTTCTGCTTTTCAAGGACAACGTATTGATAATTTAGATGAATTAAGAGATAAAATTCAATGGTGTCAAAGTCTATCTAATTATAGGGAAGAAAAACCAAAAGTTAATAATAACTTGTATCAAAAAAAAGAATTTTCAAATCAATACAGGAAAAAAGATTTTACGTTACCAAATGAAAATAAAAATAAAATTAGTGTCGAATGTTATAATTGTTATCAATCAGGTCATTATGCAAAAGATTGTCCAGCGCCACAACGTAGACCGAGATGTAATAAATGTAATCGTGTTCATAAAAAGGGTGAACCTGTTGAATGTCCTGATGTTGTTAAAGTTGGAGTTATGAAATGTTATAATCTTCCAACTGATTACCATAAAATAATTAAAATCAATAATTATGAAATATTAGGACAAATAGATTGTGGGAGTCCATATACATTAATAAAGGGTGTATATGCAAAAGATTTACCAAATGAACTATAAAATGTCAAATGAATATATCAGGTTTTCTTGATGGTAAGCATATTGCCACTGAAAAAATTAATTTAGATTTAACAACGATGAATTGAACGTTACGGTTGAAGTTTTTATCGTAAATAATGATTTAATGCCATTGCTAATTGGACGAGATGTTTTAGATTTACCTGGAATGAGAATTTTAAAAGAAAACGGGAAGTTAATTTTGGAAAGAACGATTGAATCTAAAGTTATGGAACGAAAATCAAATAGTGAACGGATATTAAATATAGAACGTAAAATTAATTTTGAACCTCTCAACGAAAATGAAATAAAAGTTGGAAAGTTGTACGATAATGAACGTTATTCTTTAATGGAACTACTGAACGATAATATAGAATTGTTTCCAAAAGAATTAAAGGATTTGGTTGTAACTGATAAAATGGAAATGGTTATTGAATTGACTGACAATAAACCAATTCAACAAAAAGCTTATCGTGTACCATTTGCTAAAAAAGAAATTATCGATACAATGGTTGATGATTTAATTAAGAACGGAATTGTTACACAATCTAAATCTAATTATTCAAGCCCGGTTTTATTAGTAAGAAACAAAAATGGCGAAGATCGTTTATGTATCGATTATAGACTTTTAAATTCGAAAACTCAAAAAGAAATATGTACAACTCCAAATATTGAAGAGGAACTACAAATAGCAAGCTCGTATAAATATTTTACAAGCCTCGATTTGAACAGTGGATATTACCAAATACCAATAAAAGAAGAGAGTCGAAAGTATACCGCTTTCGTAACACCAAAAGGATTATTCGAATTTTCACGTATGCCGTTTGGGCTGAAAAATGCACCAACTGTATTTCAACAGTTGATGATGAAATTAAAAAATAAAAGTGATGTAAAAATTCAAATTTACTGTTGATGAAGGTCTTGAAAAATTAAAGAAAACGTTAGATGTATTAAGAGAATTTAAACTGACATTAAATCTAAAAAAATGTACTTTTCTTGAACAAACAATTGAATACTTGGGTCATAAAATAACACCTAATGGAATTTCACCTGGAACGCTTAAAACGGAAGCTGTAGAGAATTTTAAACAGCCAACGAACGTAAAAGAAGTAAGACAATTTTTAGGATTGTCAAGTTACTTCAGGAAATTTGTAAAGGACTTTGCAATTATTTCAAAACCTCTTAATGATTTGTTAAAAAAAGATAATAAATTCGAATGGACGTCAAATCAAGAAAATGCATTTAATATTTTAAAACGTATTTTATCCAATAAACCGCTACTTATTTCGTACAACGTAAACGCAATACACGAAGTTCATACCGACGCAAGTTCAGATGGTCTAGCTGGTATTTTATTGCAACAAGATGGCAAAATGTTTAAGCCTGTAGCATATTTTAGCCGAACAACAAGCGAATCTGAAAACAAATTTCATAGCTATGAGCTCGAAGCTCTTGCAATTGTAGAATCTTTAGAACGTTTTAAATATTATGTTTTAGGTAAACATTTCACTGTGGTAACTGACTGCGCATCTTGAAAAACTACCATGTCAAAAAAAGAATTAATACCGAGAATAGCTCGTTGGTGGTTACGATTTCAGGATTTTGATTTCTCTTTGGAACATCGTAGTGGTACTCGTATGACTCATGTCGATACGCTAAGCCGTGCTCCAAATGAAATAACATCGAACGATATGGAAACAGCATCTTTAAAAATAATGAATGTTGAAATAAATCAACTTGATTGGCTGTTAACGTGTTAACCATGCAAATGCAGGATCCTGATTTGAAAGAAATTATTGAAAAATTACAATCGACTAATGTAGAAAAACATATTGGTAAAGAATATTGTATACAAAATAATCGTTTATTTAAAAAAATTAATGAAACGAAACGTTGGATAGTTCCAAAAATGGTACGCTGGAGGATAGTCCGTGAATGTCACGATTAAGTTGGACATCTTGGTTTAGGTAAAACCATTGAGCGTATTCAAAAATGGTATTGGTTCCCTAAAATGAGAAACTATGTATCGAAATATTTAAAGTCTTGTGTTGAATGCTGCTTCAATAAGAAACCTGGTTGTAAAGCTGAAGGCGAATTTCATTTTGACAAAATCGAACCTATTCCTTTTAAAACGATACATTTGGATCACCTCGGACCGTTCCCAAAAAGTAGCAAAGGTAATATGCATGTTTTGGGAATTTCAGATCCATTTAGCAAATTCATTATATTACGAGCAGTAATATTACGAGCAGTGAGTTATGTTGGAACGCCTACACAACTAATAACTGATCGTGGTACTGCGTTTACATCGAATGCTTTCAAAAATTATTGTAACGAACATGTCATTCAACATATTAAAATTGCCGTAAGAACGCCAAGATCAAATGGACAAATCGAACGCGCAAACCGTACAATATCAAACGCAATATCGACATCAACGAAAGAAGAACGTAAATGGGTTGAACAATTACGAAATATACAATGGTCTCATCAACAACGGGACGTACGCCGCACGATATTGTCTTCGATTTTAAGCCTCGAGACATTTTGAAAAATAAAATAATACTCCATTTACACGGTGAAATAAATGATGAAAATCAACCAATTAAAGAAATACGACAGCAAACTGCCGATAATATAAATACGAAGCGACAACAATGGAAAGAACGTTATGATCAAAAACATCGAAAACCTATAATTTACCAAGTAGATGATCTCGTTATGGTTGAAAATGAACCAACTAGTACTGGCCAACCAAAAAAATTACAACCGAAGTTTAAAGAGCCGTACATAATTACGAAAGTTTTAGGTAACGATCGTTATTTGATAGAAGATATTCCTGGAGCGCCACGGAAAATACGTCAATACGCTGGAGTTTATTCATCAGACAAAATGAAAATCTGGTGTATTCTTGACCCAGATGATGAAGATGAAAACAATTATCAATATGATGAAAATGTTAATGTCGACGAAATCGAGGACGATTCCAATTGTCAGGACAGACGAGTTGTCAACGTATTAGTGATTGATGGCGAAGAATTAACGATAACGCCCGATGAATATAAGATGAAGATAGTGAATATATAATAGCCATCACAGTTGTTATTAAGAACGCGTACGGGAACGTTGAACGATAAATTATTTAAAAACATGAATTTGACTGTAATTAATTTTTCTATTTACTTTTTTTATTATTATTATTAAATATATTATATACTAATTTGAAGTCTTGTGTTCATTTTATTTTTAAATCAAAACATCCTTGACATATTAAATTTATTAGAACTAAATTAAATTTTAATTTAAATGAATTCTTTATTGTTAAATTTTTAGAACTAATTTGAACTTCAAATTTAAATGAATTCTTTATTGTTAAATTTTTTGAACTAAATTTAAAAACTGAATTACGTTTATTATATTTTTTCATTGTAAAGGATTGTCAAATTATAGAGTTGTGGGGGAGTGTTGAAAATACATTTATGTTGGCACAACTTATTTATATTGGCATAACTATATTTGTCATACTGGTAACACTAATCGTACCAACTATATAACTTGACATTTCTATCATTTTTTCTATATACTTCACTTTATAATAAAAAGTCATTTTAATAAACATGTCGTCGGCTGATTATTGTTTTGTACCATGTCCACTTTTCATAGTAATTAGCAATTTAAACTTTACATTCCCTTTTTAAATAAAGTATAAATATTAAAACTTCTATTACTTTAGATAATAGTTAGGAAATTTGTCAGAAATCTTGCCATTTTTTTTAAAGTTTCTACAACTTTTCATTTCGGAGTTATGAGATGACTTGAATGGACATGGTACAAAATAAAGTAAAATATTTTACAAATAAATTATAATATTGTATCAAGTCAAAGACGCTCTAATATTAAGATGGACAGTAATATATTTTTACATTATTTTTCATTAAAAACTGGGGAGGGTCTTTAGCCAAAAAAACAGCTTTGCAATAAATATGGTTTGAGAAGAATAATTATTATATATATGGTTTTGATATTAGATATTTCATTGTGCTTTTTAACACAAAATATTTTTTATTTTCGATAAATTTTTTTCGTTATATATTTTTAGAAAGGGATAAAAAACATGTTGAGAAAGAGGAAAGAAATATAAAATATATTTTATAATATTGAACCATATAATATGCGTCTTTAACCTATATTGTTTCTTCTTGCATTTTTTGTTTTGCTTTGTTTTTTTTGTTTTTTTTTTCACAAGAAATTTTCAAGGCCAACTTTTTCAATATATTTTTATAAAATTTAATTTTCATATTTTAGAATTTTAAGTTATTATGGAATCAATTAAGAGTGTTTTGTGACGGACTTTGAAGTAAAAAAAATTGACTTCAATTTGATTTGTTGAGGTCGGCACTCTATATGACTACATAGGACCCTGAAATTGTATGGGATTACTTAGTGAAGAGGGTAAGGTGTAAGGTCTCGTTTGTAGTATCAAATTAAAACCCTTATTGGGCAGAGTATGAAATGAATCTGCAAAAATCATTAATTTTGGAAATTAAAAACAAACATTTCTGATATTTAATATGAAAAACTGAAAATGCCATCACTATTTATGTATGCAAATATTTAATATTATGTAAAATATTACTAACTAACTACGAGTTATCTGGTACCCCTAATTTATATAAATTTGTATAAAGTTATAGAATTTGAATGTATGTATTGCAAAAATTTATTTGTGTATAGCGCGAAATAGTTTTCTATATTTATTTCATATTTCATTCAAGCTGCTAATTAGGGGTACCAGATAACTCGTAGTTAGTTAGTAATATTTTACATAATATTAAATATTTACATACATAAATAGTGATGGCATTTTCAGTTTTTCATATTAAATATCAGAAATGTTTGTTTTTAATTTCCAAAATTAATGATTTTTGCAGATTCATTTCATACTTTGCCCAATAAGGGTTTTAATTTGATACTACAAACGAGACCTTACACCTTACCCTCTTCACCTAAGTAATCCCATACAATTTCAGGGTCCTATGTAGTCATATAGAGTGACGACCTCAACAATCGAAGTCGATTTTTTTACTTCAAAGTCCGTCACAAAACACTCTTAATTGATTCCATAAAAACTTAAAATTCTAAAATATGAAAATTAAATTTTTCAAAAATAAATTGAAAAAGTTAGCCTTGAAAATTTCTTGTGAAAAACAAAACAAAAAATGCTAGAAGAAACAATATAGGTTAAAGACGCATATTATATGGTTCAATATTATAAAATATATTTTATATTTCTTTCCTCTTTCTCAACATGTTTTTTATCCCTTTCTAAAAATATATAACGAAAAAAATTTATCGAAAATAAAAAATATTTTGTGTTAAAAAGCACAATGAAATATCTAATATCAAAACCATATATATAATAATTATTCTTCTCAAACCATATTTATTGCAAAGCTGTTTTTTTGGCTAAAGACCCTCCCCAGTTTTTAATGAAAAATAATGTAAAAATATATTACTGGCCATCTTATTCATTATATAATTTTTGATCAAGTCCAATTGAAATAACAAAAATTGCAAAAAAATGGGGAAAAATTAAAAAAATTATTAGATAATTTATTTATTTAACTTTATTTTGTATTTATTTATCTGAAATTATAAATTGAAAATAAACCTAAAACATAAAAATAATAATTTAGTTCATCTTTTCAAATAATTTATTATAAAATATCCTGTCCATGACGTTTTAAAATACAAATAGCAAGTTTCATCAATTTGGATATATTTAATTTGTGTATAAGGCACTGATCTAAAATAATTTTTTTTTTGCTATTTTCTGAAAATCATAAAAATCTTCTTTACGTAAAGAAAATCATTTTGGTTCTACTTTGCAGGAACAAATTCGAATTGCTACCAATTAATGGCAGCAACTTGTAAATAATTTTTCATTCATCATTAGCTCCATTAGTGATTATGAACATTAGACACTGCACACTGACACTGACAATGAAGATGAAACGATAAATTTAATAAGTTCTGATTAATTTTATTTCATACATAAAAGTATTATTAATAAAAAGAAAAATATAGATGTATATAAATAAAGAACGCTGTTTTATAATTTTATAACCTTATACGAGGTCTATATTTTAAGCTCCACTTAATTTTCTTACCTTTTGTTACTATATATTTACTTATATTGGGACATGAGTCAAAACAATATTAACAAATTTTTATATTGAATGGACATGGAACAAAATTTAAACTCATTTTACCAGATTTCAATAGCTAAATTAAGGGTTTTTATTATTAAAAGGTTCGTTTAGAAACCCTAAACCAGAAATAACACTTACCAAAAAAAGTGAAAAGTGGACATGGTACAAAACAATAATCAGCCGACGATGTGTGTTGCTGCATTCTAAAATATAAAATAAATAAGTTTATCATTTATTTCATCATAAAATATCCTAGTCATCCACCATAAAAATCAACAAAAAATGTTTACACAGATGTTTCTTGTTTTCAACATAGTTCATTTCATCAACAGTAACTTTAACTTATATGATATTGTCTGTAATACCATGGAATATGAAATTGGGGGATCTAAAATATCAAAATTTCAAAGTTAGTGTACCTAGGCCCTTCGTATCGACACTACTTCATAGTTGCTTATGACCTAAAGAATATACTGTGAGAATTTCAGCACGTAATTTCTCAAAGTAACTCATTGAAAAATTGCTCTTTCAAAAATAATAGCCAAAAATTGGTGCACCAAGATCCGATTTTTCGGAAGGAATTAAGGATTTTTTACCAAAATATGTCAGGTATGAGAGGTGACATCAATGAAGTATTTAGGGTTACTGCAAGTATACAGTATAATGTAATAGTTTTAACCAAAACATGGCTAAAAAATGATTACATCAATTCGAAATTTTTTGATCCAAATTGGAACCTCTTCAGATGCGATCGTACTTTACTCAATATGCAAAACAGAGGTGGTGGAGTAATAGTTACTGTCCACAATTCTCTTTCATGTTTCTCGTTGAGTTGACAAATGAGAATTTTAATCTGATATTGTTATGTATATCAATTGTATTGTTGATAAGCCGAGTTTTTTGGAGGTCCGAAATAAAATATAATTTAGCAGGAATTTAGAGAATAAACAATTGAAAAGTGGTATTGAAATAAAAGGAAACTAAACATTGAATCCCTGAACTTAATGCGTTCACCATGGGGAAAACGGAAAATATATACAAAAACATATTTGTTGAATTCAAAAATATTGATATGGTGTACAATATTGTTAATTAATGCTTATGTTCCAGTGATGTGCAAAAATTGAGTACCGAATACCAAAGTATTCGTTACTTGAAGAATGAATGAGTACTGATTACTTATACTCAAAAGTATTCGTTCCTTGTATGATTACTTTTCATTTAATATGAAACCCAAATTAAAATTGTAGTATTGTAGTTAACCAAATTTTCAAACCAACAGAAAATTATTCATTTCATTTTTCATTATACTACCGAGAAAAAAAAAATTGCATATGAGTACTGAGACCGAGGAATGATTTGATTACTTTTTTCATCTGATTACTCAAAATGAGTGTGAGTATTGAGTAAATTTTTCGTTTCTTCATACGTGTATTGTATTGTGTGTAACTGAAGTTGTAGTCAGTCACGCCACAATACAAAACACATATGATTACTTTTCATGTATGGATAATTTCAAATGTCATCTGAAATGAAAAGTAATCATAAAGTAACGAATACTTCGTATTGATTACTTATGAAAAAAGTATCGAGTACCGATGATTACCTGAAAGTAACGAATTCGCACATCACTATTATGTTCTGTCATTTCCCGAAAAAAAGCCCATTTCCGGACGTAAAACAACGTTCGGTGCTTTCGATTCTTTACATGCATCGCAGTTCATAATATAGTTTTGTATTTGTTTCGCCATTCCTGGCCAATAAAATAATTGTTTTACCCTATAAATTGTCTTGCTCACCCCGCCGTGAGCTGCATTGGGTGGATCATGAAAGTTCTGAATTATGGATTTAGTCAGTCCGTTCGGTATCCACAATTTCCACGTATTCGCGTCCTGGTCTGCGTCTGCGATCCGTCTTTTCGTCGGTTTGTACACTCGTCCGTCAATTACTTTAAAGTCAGGGAGTCGTTCAGTATTGTCTACTACTGTCTTTATAATTTCCAAGTATTCAGGGTCCGAAAAATTGTCACTGTTTTCAATGTCTAGTTCTATCACCAACATCTACACAACATCTACACAACATCTACACATTCGGCACGTGATAAAGTGTCCGCTACTACATTCTGGCTGCCTTTCCGGTGCTCAATATTGAAGTCAAAACTTTGCAGTTTTAAGCTCCACCGTGCTAAACGTCCACTTAAATCCTTTTGTCCCATCAGCCATTTTAAGCTTGCGTGGTCGGTTATGATCGTAAATGGTAATCCCTCTATGTATGGTCTGAATCTTTTGACGCTTAGCACTGCAGCCAGACATTCTAGTTCTGTAATGCTGTAGTTTCGTTGCGCCGAGTTTAATTTTTTCGAAAAAAACGCAATTGGATTTTCTTTTCCATCGTCAGACATTTGAAACAGAACACTTCCAACTCCTGATGTACACGCGTCACACTGAACATAGAATCTTTTTGTAAAATCAGGGTTTACCAACACTGGTGCTGATGTCAGTGCTGCTTTTAGCTTTTCAAACGATTCTTGTGCTGCCGAAGTCCACATAAATTTTTTGTTAGTTTTATCTGTAGTTTTAAGTGTGTCTAAAATTGCTGATGCTAATATAGCAAAGTTATTAATAAAGCGTCTGTACCATCCCTCCATTCCCAAAAATCTTCTAACCTGCTTCAGCGTTTTCGGAGTCGCGAAATTACTGATCGCTTCTACTTTCGACGGATCGGGTTTCAGACTTCTGTTCGATACTATATAGCCTAAATATTTCAGTTCTTGAAAACAGAATTTGCTTTTGTCAACGTTAATTGTCAGTCCAGATTTACGTAATTGTATCGCTACTGCATTCAAAGTGTCTAAGTGTGATTTTAAGTCCGGTGAAATTATTAGTAAGTCATCCAAATATACAAAAACTCTGTCACGTAGTTGTTGTGGTATAACCTTGTCCATTAATCGACACATTCGTTGTGCAGCGTTGTATAGCCCAAACGGCATTACTTTAAACTGGTACAATGGTCTACCAGGTATTGTAAAAGCAGTTTTTTCCCTTGATTTTTCTTCCAGCGGTATCTGCCAGAATGCATCCTTCAAATCTATACTGCTAATGTACCTAGTATCCTGTAATCTGCTTAGCAACCCTTCAATATGCGGCAATGGATAAGCGTCCTTTTGTTACTGCATTTACAGCTCGCGATCCGAATACAATCTTATTTTATTTGGCTTCCTTATTGCTCTCTTCTATAACTCCTAGACTAATCATCCTATCTACTTCCGCAAACATCAATTTTTCAATAACCGGTGAGACTGGCCAATGCCTGCTTTTAATCGGCTCTGCATTACCGGTGTCGATTATATGGGTTTTGATTTGTGTTTTTCCCAGTCCTTGAGTTTCACACGATGGAAATTTAGTTTTTGTTGTGTCTAGTTGGTTTTGGTCCGTTTTCGAAAGTACGTATTGATGTTTCAGTTTATCGTCTGTTTCTGTTACTGTCTGATTTGAATCGTCTTCAATCAAGTCTATTTTATGTTCGTCCATATCAGTCAGTCCAAGTCCACAAGTTTTTATTGACGGAAACTTTGCGATTATCGCGTTGACTTATTTTTCTTCGTCTTTCGTTAGTTCATGTCGACCTTGTGCTGAATTTGTTACTTGGTTTTCAAATGATGGTTTTAACTCAAATGCCTTCCAAAAATCTGTCCCTAAATATAACTCCTGTTACAGCGCAGGGCATAAGTATAGTCTTACGTCTCGTACGATATTGTTACACGCAATCGGAATAAAAACATGTCCTATAATGTTTTGTGGTGTCCCGTCAGCTGTCCGTACTGTTGTTGACATTGTCGTGTATGACAAGTTTAGTTTTTCAACTAATTGCATACACCCTGTACCTAAAATACTAACATTTGCTCCGCTGTCCAAAAGTCCGCGTATGTTTTCGTCCTTAATCTGTACTGTCAAATACCAACGAGAATCTTTACCGTTCGTCTCTAAAATTGTTGACGCTATACATTTTCGGCATTTTCTTTCGGTTCTGTGTTCTATTCTACATTTGTCTATTGATTTTCTTGGTTTTACTCGAATTTGTTGGTGAAAAGTCTTTAAATATTTCGTTCCGTTTTGTTACGTATTCTTTAAGTCTCTGTTCATATGTCTTGATTTTATTTAGTGTCGGTTCTACTGATATTTGTTGCCTGGGTAAAATTTTAATTTGGTCTTCTTGTTCTAATTTTGTCTCTATTTCTTTTGGTGGTGATTGTTTGTTTTGATGTTTAGTCTGTTCAATTTTACTATGTCTGTCTTCATCAAGTGATTGTGGTAATACTGTTGTCAATTGTAATTTTATAACATTTTCGGAGTTTCGAATTTTACACGCGCTGACTCCGAGTTCATCACGTGCTTCTTGGCGTTTTCCGGAAAACACTTGGGACAGAACGGCTTAGCTACTTCTTTCGTTCCACATTTGTAACAAAATAGCCTCTGTTGCACTTCGCCACAATCCTGAAAGCTGTGACCCTGTTGATCGCAGTTCCAACCCCTGTACCTAAAATCGTCAAGTTGCATTTCAGAACTTTCATCCTCCTCATCTTGATCTTGTTTTAATTCTTGGACATATCTAGTTGGCTGTTTCGTCTTGTTCAGCACACGCTCTGCTTTTCTGACAATGCTACGTAAGTGATCTACAGAGAATATTTCCGCTGTCAGGATCATTTGTTGAATTCTTAAATTTAAGTTGTTCCGTAGAATATCAACTAGTTGCGCTTTACTCATCGGTACTTTGAATTGCAAACTCCATGCCGTCATGTCCGTACAGAATTCGTCAAATGTCTCTCCTGGTTGCTGTTTCCTACTCATCATTGTCATAAAAATTTCGCTGTCTGAGTCTAAAATGCGGTACTGGTTCACTATAGCTGTTTTGAATGTTGTCCAGTCAATGTTCTTGTGTCGCGTCACGTATTGAAAGTACCAAGTTTTAGCCTGTCCTCTAAGTAATACATGTAATTTGTTAGTCACGTGCGTCCAGTCTAAATTGTCATCCTTAGTCATTTTCTCAATGCGCTCTACAAAATCTATTACCGACATTGGTCCTTTTCCGTCGAATGTGATTCCCCAATCAAACATTGGTGACTTTCTGTCTGGGTACGAAGATTGTCTTGGATTAGTTTGGAGTCTCCGATTATTATGATCCAATCGCATTTCTTGATTAGAAATCATCAGATCCCAGATCATCTGTTCTAACCTAGCAAACCTGTCATTCTCTGATTGTCCATTGGAATTTACCTGAAATTGTTGTCTGGGTTGTTCACTATCTTGTCGTATGGGTTGTTCATTAAATTGTTGTCTGAGTTGTGCATTAACTTGTTGTCCGGGTAGTTGTACTGTCATGTATGGTCGCTCTCTGTCATTACTCGAAGTTGGCGTGTTGTCACTGTAGTCGATTCTACGAATATTAGTTTCGTCTTGTCGAAAATTGGATGAATTCAAGTCGCCTAATGGTGTTTGATATCTATTTTTGTGAACTGAAATTAAATTATTTTGTCTGTCATTGTCCAAAATTTCGGTATTGTTTGTGGTTTGTTTTCTATTTGTTCTGTCAATAACCGTTTGTGTTGTCACCGAGTCTGACGTATTATTTGAAGTTTGGCTACGTCCATTAACGTCTCTTGGTATATTCGTAGATGTTACTAATAATAGCTGTTGGAGTATTTGCGCTATTCCCGTTTTAGTTTCAACTGAATCGGCATCTAACAATTTCAATCGATCTGTAACATTTACCATTACATCTTGTATTTGATTAATATTTGCTTGTTGGGCAATACTTGATCTAATTGTATCGATCTCATTTTTCAGGATATTTTGGTTTGAATCTTTGCTTAATTTTTCATAATTTATGTCATTTTCCGAACGATACCTTTGAGCTTGATTTTGAAGCTTAGCTTGCTTCTGCAATTTTTTTCCTTCAGCTTCTTTTCGTAGTTCCTTATCCCAATCTTCTACACTACTTAATTCTTGTTTGTCGTGGCAGTCAAACGATTTAATGGAATTATCTGCTTCAGACATACTACTTTCTGACTCTTTCCGTTGGTTGGTATTTACCTCACTTACTCCACTCGTCGATGGCATATTTCTCACTGCTAATTGTTTTTCCAGCGCTTCGCGAGTCGTATCACTACGAGTTTTAACTTTTTGGGCATTAGTATTCGTAGATTTACCCATTTTTACCGAGAATATTAATTTTTACGATGGTCGATTTAAAAGAAAATGATTGGATAAACAAATATAAGGATACAGTTTCGAAAACGACACTTTTTTTTATGTTGTCAGTCACTGTCAATGTTATATAAGTTGTAATAAAAAAAAATATTGGAAAAATATATTTAAATTTTATACCTAATATATGTGTGTATTATTAATCTGAAAAAAATATATCATCTAATACCTAATATATATCTATAAATACCTAACTTCAAATAAACTTTCTATTTAATATGAATTATTTGCACTAATTACAAATTCTTCTAAAATTGATTTTTGCTAGATTAACTAACCGGTGGTTCCCTAAATCAACAAATCCCTAGTGAAACATGGCTTGTTCGATATTTCGATCTATACCTGTGTTTTATTTTTTTATTTTATCAATTTTATATTAATTCTGCTTCCAAATTACTAATTTTTAATATATTCTTACCGACGTCGAAGATTAATTGTTTTAAATTTCTACTCTCAAATATTCAACATGTATTAATTATCTATAAGATTTATTAAATACGATGAACATTTG
The DNA here is from genome assembly GCA_963920725.1 of Rhamphomyia laevipes. Taxonomy (NCBI): domain Eukaryota; kingdom Metazoa; phylum Arthropoda; class Insecta; order Diptera; family Empididae; genus Rhamphomyia; species Rhamphomyia laevipes. The sequence goes on from OY987255.1 coordinate 91,013,915, forward strand.
AATTTTTCGAAATTTATTTAACCCTCGATATGACCCAAATAACTAATAATAAATCATCAGAAAAAACTTCCGTTTGGTGGCATAGAGATCCAACTAATCGGGTAATTTTCCTGATTATTTACAAAAATCATCTTGGTTAAGAATTGATTTTGAAATATTGTGATTACCCCACAAACAACGCTTTACTGCTAGCTGAGCCTACAGTTGCGGATTTGTTACGACTAAACTACAATTTTTCAAATCAATTCCAACCTCAATTATATATGTTGTTCAGTTTTTAATAGTGATAATATTTGATTCTACTTTACACTGTAAAAAAAAAAAATTAATAAAAATGATAAAAAAAAATTAAAAATGTTTTGAAAATTAAATTTTACGTTAGCTTTAAAATATTTATTAGTTTTACTCTCCTTTACTCAATAAAAAAAAAAAAAAAAAAATATATATATAAGACAAAGCTTATCAGAATTTAAATTTATTTTTCTGGGCTCAAGTTCCGTATAGGATTTCCTTTCCATCGAATGATCGGTTGATTGAGCCCCACGTTGGGCGCCATTTTGTTAATTAATGCTTATGTTCTGTCATTTCCCGAAAAAAAGCACAAGACTGACATTTACGCCAGCGTTCAGAAACGTTTAGTTCTAATAGAACCGCTTAACACTTAGGGTTACATCCGGAATAACCTACGTCAAGCGCTTGTTGTACCCTCATAGCAACTTTTTGACATGCCTTGCATTAAGCACAGCTTAGCTCGCCGGATTGGGGGGGTTTGTTGTTTATATGAGAGGCACATTATTAACATTTTTTTTGCATGTCAGGAGGAGTTTACAGGCTGGAGACGAAGTGTGTAACTACTTCACCTGTATTTGCGACTCCGGAATAAATTAACCAGACTTGAACCTATAAAAACTTTAACAACAATAAATAAACAAAGGTTAGTCACTCTGAGACGACATTATTTTATTTATATTTTTTTTATTTTTTTTAACACCCGAGCTTTAAGTAAATGATTCTTTATAAATTTGTCAATAAATTTAACTTAACTCAACTTGAAATTAATTTTTAAAAAATATATAATCGTTGTAATGTCTTCCCAGCAATCGACAAGAATATTGAGCTAATGATGTTGTTTTAGCTCATCGCGTTTCCCACCCCTAGTCAAGTTTATTTTAATAAATAAACTGCCTTGACAATACTCGGCGCGAACTGTAAATGTATTGTCCCTTTCGTGACATGGATAGCAAAAATTAATAAAAACCTACAAACTCGATTATATCGCCATGTTTCATTTCGGAACTGTTTCAGAAGTTCCCCACCGAATAACTTTCACTTATTGACTCATCATTTAAATAAATAAATACTCAAAAAGAAATATAATATACATACTAAAAAAAATTATTTATAAAATATTCTCTCCTAAATCATTTTATTTTTATACTAAATTGCAATAATCATTGAATTTTTTTTATTATATTAATAATTTGAATTAAATTTGATTTTTCAAAATTAATAATTAAGATCTGATTTAAATTGAATCTGCTTAGCCAAAATAAACTAATTTAAATTTCTATATTTTAATTTGAATAATATATTTTTTTTCTTTTAAATTTTACTATAATTATATTTGGTAATTCTTATTTGATTTTATTTTTATTTCATATATATTTGTTTTGAATTTTTCTTGGAATTTAATTTGCTTTTTTAAAGTAAACTTTAATTTAATAATTTATTTGAATTTGTATTTTTAATAATTCTTATTTGAATTGAATAATATTTTTATTTGATTTGAATTTTATTAATTCTTATTTTAATTGAATAATATTTTATTTGATTTGAATTTTATTAATTCTTATTTAAATTGAATAATATTTTATTTGATTTGAATTTTATTAATTATTTTTATTTTAATTGATTTCAATTTTGAGTTTTAATAAATTTTATTTACTTTTAAAATCTTTTTGGAATTTTATTTAAAGTATATTTAAATTTTAATAATTTTTTATTTGAATTTTAAATACTCTTATTGGAATTTGAATTTCACCAATTTTTATAGATTTAAATTTGAATATTAATCATAATCATTCTTATTTGAATTACAATGTAAATTGAATTTTACAATTTTATATTTCTAGGAATATACTTTAAATTTTTTTTATTTTAATTCAATTTTTAATAGATTTAAATTTTAATTTTGATTTGATTTTTATTTGAATTCAATTTTAATTTTGATTTGATTCAATTTTAATTTTTTGCATTCAATTTTAATTTTTATTTTATTTTTATTCTATTCATTAAGTTTTTAAACTTTTATTTTACTAATTATATTATTTCAATTTTAGTTTAACATGAATCTAATTTGAATTATTTTTTTTTTTTTTATTGTATTTTTAAATTCACTGATTACTATTCATATATATGTATTAGAAATTTTAATTGTATAATATTTTATAATATTTAATAGAATTATTATTTGTATTTTTTTTATTTTTTTAAATTTGTACTTACAGAAAATTTCCAGCGTAGCTGATTGCGCAAACAGGAGCTGATTCTTGATTATTATTTTTTTAGTTTTTTAGCGACTATTTTGTTTTTTAAATTCTATTAAATTTTACAATATTATGATTTTATATTATTTCAATTTTTACATTAATTAAAATAGTTTTCAACAATTTTACAATAGTATTAATTAGATTTTAAATATATAAAAAAAATTGCAAATAAATTCCAAAACTAAATTTTTATGTCGTATATTATTTTACGAAATTGAATAATAAAAAAATATTATATTGTGTATACATATGTATACGTTTTTTTTAATAAAATTTCTTGTACTATAATACAAGATTAAACTCAATAAAAAAAAACTGGAAAAATTGGATGTTCTGCGATTTGCGGTGATGGCTTGAATTATGTCTATTTTGTTTATTTTTTTTTTTTCAGTGTACTGCTAAAAGTTTCTAATGGAATCCTGACACTAAAATATTTAATATATATTTACTAAAACAAAATTTATAATTTCACCACGTGAATTTATTAATACCTTAACTACTCCTGTCCTGGTCTTACTCGTAGACTTGGACTTATGTCCAATTCTCACGAATTTTTATATTTTATTTTTTTCTACTTGAGATATATTCCAATTTATATTGATAATTAATATTATCTATGTATCTATATTATATTTTATACACGTTATTATATTTTATTTTATCAAAAACTGTTTAAAAAAAAAAATCCACATTAATTTAATTTTTCTGCTGTCTTGCTTGTTTGAAGTTCCAATTAAGAAGAAGGAAGTAGTTCAGTTTACCCTATACCTTTTCCTATTTCCTATTTGAATCTAATTATAGTTATTCTTCGGCGCCTACAATCTAGTACCAACCTGCGCAAATAAAATTGCATAATGGCATGCGCTATCTATATTCTACAAAGCTTTGTCAAAATCTGTCCACTTCCGCCTTCCTAATTGGAATGTCATGTCAATTCGTCAACAGTTCAGTCAGGTCAGATGTCGTGTCGTCCATTTTGATAAGTATAATATTGTTTTTTTTTTATTTTCCACCAAATTTTTAATTTTTGTTTATTTATTTTCTTTTTATTTACAGATCGCAAATAATTATTATTTTTATAGGATGTCACGTTATAAAGTAGGTACTTTGGTCAAATGTACCACCCGTTGTACTAAAGGATCTGAAAATTCGTGACCAATTATTTTTACTATATTCAATATTTTAATATATTTAAATTTTCTCTACGTAAAAAAAATTAATTATTGTTCGGAATCATGAGGAATTCTTCCTAGTAATAGTATAACGTATAATATATTTTGGAAGTTAATTATCTTAATTTTAACGTATTTCTTTTTATTTTAGGATTTACATTACAATTTTACGCTGATAGAAGAAATTATGGTTATAATGATATTCTTTTTTGTATTTGCAAAAATAAATAATAAGAATTTTGAAAAATTCTGACAAAAACAAAAAAATTACGATTTGCGGTTTCTTTTAATTATGGAATCGACCCACATGAAACCCTGAGATCGTCGTATCAGTGTATTTATTATTTTAAATCTTTTACATGGAAGACACCAATATTTTTTTGTCATCCATGTCAGTCAGTTCATAACGATTTTGTCCAATTATTTTCGAAATTTTACTTTTTAGGAACTTTTTCGCCAATTTTGAATTTATTTTACTTTTGAATTTGGCCAACTACAAATTTACGCTGCTTCGATCTCAGATTATATATTTTCTCATGTTTCTTATGAGCTTTCTCCAACATTTTTAAAACTTATCTCTGATTAACCTTATCTTTTCTTCTTTTGGTAAAACGTCAATACTTTCATTCAAACTATCAAGACGCTTCAAAATTGGGTACATGGATCCATGAGTGACCATGTTGCTACCAAATAACCTTTGATAATATAATTTACAGGATACGCTATAGAACTAATTTGCACCTACAAGCTGTGAAGTCGTTTTTAAAAGCTATTTAGTTGTCAAAATCACTAACGAGTGAGCAAAATCTCGCACGAATTGTCAAAATTGTCAAAATCTTGCTCGAAATCAGCTGTTTTAAAGAGCTTTTATTTGCAAATATTTTTCAGACAGGGTTGTAGTGAGGATAAAATTGATATGAAGCGTAGTAAATTATATATTTTAGATTTCCTCAAGATATGGAAATAAAAATGAAATGGCTTTTAGCTGTAAATTTAATAGAAGAGGATTATTGCGTATCGCAGAAATTCTAAAAACTTATTTTATTTATGGAAATGTAAGAATTTTATTAAATTTCATTCAATTTCTTTGAATATTAAAAAAAAAATCCATAATAAACGAATTTCATATACCTAATATAAATATCTTATTTTAATTATAATTAATAAAAAACATATTTATTTCAGATACAATTATTTCAGTATATAAAAAGCTTTTTCCAAATTTGTAAAAAGCTTTTCAAAACTTCACTGACGCCGTCCCTATAAAATTATAATTGACAGTTGTCAAGAGCTTTCATCAAATTTCAGTCTTCCCCCCACAGAAAACGACTTCACTTTTTAGTTGTTATAGCGTATCCTGTAAATTATATTATCAAAGCAAATAACACGTAATATGGTGATGTTCCTATGGATTCATGCACTGAATTACGAAGTGAACAAGCTATTTTCTGGAGGTTCAGATCCCAGTCACGATGATTGTTTGTAATGTATGTTCGTATCGCAGCTAATATTGATCTGTTCACAAGCTCAGACTGATTTGATTGGGGTGAATAAATTGGTGTTTTTAAATGTTTTATATCATAATCTCTCAGCAGATTTTGAAAATTTTTCGCGGTAAATTGTACGCCGTTGTCTGAATAGATTGACTGTGGGACACCGAATACATTGAAGACGTCCTCTTCTAAATATCTACAAACATTTAGAGACGTTGGACTACAGAATGGTTTTAACAAGACATATTTAGAAAACTGGTCCAATACTTTAAGTACAGATGTGTACCCTCTTTTCGACTTGGGATATGGTCCCAACAAGTCTATGTAAAGACGCTGCCACGGGCGTTCTACAAGAATTTGTTGGCCCATTTCCGGACGTAAAACAACGTTCGGTGCTTTCGATTCTTTACATGCATCGCAGTTCATAATATAGTTTTGTATTTGTTTCGCCATTCCTGGCCAATAAAATAATTGTTTTACCCTATAAATTGTCTTGCTCACCCCGCCGTGAGCTGCATTGGGTGGATCATGAAAGTTCTGAATTATGGATTTAGTCAGTCCGTTCGGTATCCACAATTTTCACGTATTCGCGTCCTGGTCTGCGTCTCCGATCCGTCTTTTCGTCGGTTTGTACACTCGTCCGTCAATTACTTTAAAGTCAGGGAGTCGTTCAGTATTGTCTACTACTGTCTTTATAATTTCCAAAGATAAAGTGTCCGCTACTACATTCTGGCTGCCTTTCCGATGCTCAATATTGAAGTCAAAACTTTGCAGTTTTAAGCTCCACCGTGCTAAACGTCCACTTAAATCCTATTGTCCCATCAGCCATTTTAAGCTTGCGTGGTCGGTTATGATCGTAAATGGTAATCCCTCTATGTATGGTCTGAATCTTTTGACGCTTAGCACTGCAGCCAGACATTCTAGTTCTGTAATGCTGTAGTTTCGTTGCGCCGAGTTTAATTTTTTCGAAAAAAACGCAATTGGATTTTCTTTTCCATCGTCAGACATTTGAAACAGAACACTTCTAACTCCTGATGTACACGCGTCACACTGAACATAGAATCTTTTTGTAAAATCAGGGTTTACTAACACTGGTGCTGATGTCAGTGCTGCTTTTAGCTTTTCAAACGATTCTTGTGCTGCCGAAGTCCACATAAATTTTTTGTTAGTTTTATCTGTAGTTTTAAGTGTGTCTAAAATTGCTGATGCTAATATAGCAAAGTTATTAATAAAGCGTCTGTACCATCCCGCCATTCCCAAAAATCTTCTAACCTGCTTCAGCGTTTTCGGAGTCGCGAAATTACTGATCGCTTCTACTTTCGACGGATCGGGTTTCAGACTTCTGTTCGATACTATATAGCCTAAATATTTCAGTTCTTGAAAACAGAATTTGCTTTTGTCAACGTTAATTGTCAGTCCAGATTTACGTAATTGTATCGCTACTGCGTTCAAAGTGTCTAAGTGTGATTTTAAGTCCGGTGAAATTATTAGTAAGTCATCCAAATATACAAAAACTCTGTCACGTAGTTGTAGTGGTATAACCTTGTCCATTAATCGACACATTCGTTGCGCAGCGTTGCATAGCCCAAACGGCATTACTTTAAACTGGTACAATGGTCTACCAGGTATTGTAAAAGCAGTTTTTTCCCTTGATTTTTCTTCCAGCGGTATCTGCCAGAATGCATCCTTCAAATCTATACTGCTAATGTACCTAGTATCCTGTAATCTGCTTAGCAACCCTTCAATATGCGGCAATGGATAAGCGTCCTTTTTTGTTACTGCATTTACAGCTCGCGAGTCCGAACACAATCTTATTTTATTTGGCTTCCTTACTAACACAACTGGTGAGTTCCATGGACTATTGCTCTCTTCTATAACTCCTAGACTAATCATCCTATCTACTTCCGCATACATCAATTTTTCAATAACCGGTGAGACTGGCCAATGCCTGCTTTTAATCGGCTCTGCATTACCGGTGTCGATTATATGGGTTTTGATTTGTGTTTTTCCCAGTCCTTGAGTTTCACACGATGGAAATTTAGTTTTTGTTGTGTCTAGTTGGTTTTGGTCCGTTTTCGAAAGTACGTATTGATGTTTCAGTTTATCGTCTGTTTCTGTTACTGTCTGATTTGAATCGTCTTCAATCAAGTCTATTTTATGTTCGTCCATATCAGTCAGTCCAAGTCCACAAGTTTTTATTGCCGGAAACTTCGCGATTATCGCATTGACTTATTTTTCTTCGTCTTTCGTTAGTTCATGTCGACCTTGTGCTGAATTTGTTACTTGGTTTTCAAATGATGGTTTTAACTCAAATGCCTTCCAAAAATCTGTCCCTAAATATAACTCCTGTTACAGCGCAGGGCATAAGTATAGTCTTACGTCTCGTACGATATTGTTACACGCAATCGGAATAAAAACATGTCCTATAATGTTTTGTGGTGTCCCGTCAGCTGTCCGTACTGTTGTTGACATTGTCGTGTATGACAAGTTTAGTTTTTCAACTAATTGCATACACCCTGTACCTAAAATACTAACATTTGCTCCGCTGTCCAAAAGTCCGCGTATGTTTTCGTCCTTAATCTGTACTGTCAAATACCAACGAGGATCTTTACCGTTCGTCTCTAAAATTGTTGACGCTATACATTTTCGGCATTTTCTTTCGGTTCTGTGTCCTATTCTACATTTGTCTATTGATTTTTGTCTATTGATTTTTGTCTCTTGGTTTTACTCGAATTTGTTGGTGAAAAGTCTTTAAATATTTCGTTCCGTTTTGTTACGTATTCTTTAAGTCTCTGTTCATATGTCTTGATTTTATTTAGTGTCGGTTCTACTGATATTTGTTGCCTGGGTAAAATTTTAATTTGGTCTTCTTGTTCTAATTTTGTCTCTATTTCTTTTGGTGGTGATTGTTTGTTTTGATGTTTAGTCTGTTCAATTTTACTATGTCTGTCTTCATCAAGTGATTGTGGTAATACTGTTGTCAATTGTAATTTTATAACATTTTCGGAGTTTCGAATTTTACACGCGCTGACTCCGAGTTCATCACGTGCTTCTTGGCGTTTTCCGGAGAACACTTGGGACAGAACGGCTTAGCTACTTCTTTCGTTCCACATTTGTAACAAAATAGCCTCTGTTGCACTTCGCCACAATCCTGAAAGCTGTGACCCTGTTGATCGCAGTTCCAACATATATAATTCTGCAGGTTTCTGTTCTCTTTCCGAATGTATTTTAGTTCGTCAAGTTGCATTTCAGAACTTTCATCCTCCTCATCTTGATCTTCTTTTAATTCTTGGACATATCTAGTTGGCTGTTTCGTCTTGTTCAGCACACGCTCTGCTTTTCTGACAATGCTACGTAAGTGATTTACAGAGAATATTTCCGCTGTCAGGATCATTTGTTGAATTCTTAAATTTAAGTTGTTCCGTAGAATATCAACTAGTTGCGCTTTACTCATCGGTACTTTGAATTGCAAACTCCATGCCGTCATGTCCGTACAGAATTCGTCAAATGTCTCTCCTGGTTGCTGTTCCTACTCATCATTGTCATAAAAATTTCGCTGCCTGAGTCTAAAATGCGGTACTGGTTCACTATAGCTGTTTTGAATGTTGTCCAGTCAATGTTCTTGTGTCGCGTCACGTATTGAAAGTACCAAGTTTTAGCCTGTCCTCTAAGTAATACATGTAATTTGTTAGTCACGTGCGTCCAGTCTAAATTGTCATCCTTAGTCATTTTCTCAATGCGCTCTACAAAATCTATTACCGACATTGGTCCTTTTCCGTCGAATGTGATTCCCCAATCAAACATTGGTGACTTTCTGTCTGGGTACGAAGATTGTCTTGGATTAGTTTGGAGTCTCCGATTATTATGATCCAATCGCATTTCTTGATTAGAAATCATCAGATCCCAGATCATCTGTTCTAACCTAGCAAACCTGTCATTCTCTGATTGTCCATTGGAATTTACCTGAAATTGTTGTCTGGGTTGTTCACTATCTTGTCGTATGGGTTGTTCATTAAATTGTTGTCTGAGTTGTGCATTAACTTGTTGTCCGGGTAGTTGTACTGTCATGTATGGTCGCTCTCTGTCATTACTCGAAGTTGGCGTGTTGTCACTGTAGTCGATTCTACGAATATTAGTTTCGTCTTGTCGAAAATTGGATGAATTCAAGTCGCCTAATGGTGTTTGATATCTATTTTTGTGAACTGAAATTAAATTATTTTGTCTGTCATTGTCCAAAATTTCGGTATTGTTTGTGGTTTGTTTTCTATTTGTTCTGTCAATAACCGTTAGTGTTGTCACCGAGTCTGACGTATTATTTGAAGTTTGGCTACGTCCATTAACGTCTCTTTGTATATTCGTAGATGTTACTAATAATAGCTGTTGGAGTATTTGCGCTATTCCCGTTTTAGTTTCAACTGAATCGGCATCTAACAATTTCAATCGATCTGTAACATTTACCATTACATCTTGTATTTGATTAATATTTGCTTGTTGGGCAATACTTGATCTAATTGTATCGATCTCATTTTTCAGGATATTTTGGTTTGAATCTTTGCTTAATTTTTCATAATTTGTCATTTTCCGAACGATACCTTTGAGCTTGATTTTGAAGCTTAGCTTGCTTCTGCAATTTTTTTCCTTCAGCTTCTTTTCGTAGTTCCTTATCCCAATCTTCTACACTACTTAATTCTTGTTTGTCGTGGCAGTCAAACGATTTAATGGAATTATCTGCTTCAGACATACTACTTTCTGACTCTTTCCGTTGGTTGGTATTTACCTCACTTACTCCACTCGTCGATGGCATATTTCTCACTGCTAATTGTTTTTCCAGCGCTTCGCGAGTCGTATCACTATGAGTTTTAACTTTTTGGGCATTAGTATTCGTAGATTTACCCATTTTTACCGAGAATATTAATTTTTACGATGGTCGATTTAAAAGAAAATGATTGGATAAACAAATATAAGGATACAGTTTCGAAAACGACACTTTTTTATGTTGTCAGTCACTGTCAATGTTATATAAGTTGTAATAAAAAAAAATATTGGGAAAATATATTTAAATTTTATACCTAATACATGTGTGTATTATTAATCTGAAAAAAATATATCATCTAATACCTAATATATATCTATAAATACCTAACTTCAAATAAACTTTCTATTTAATATGAATTATTTGCACTAATTACAAATTCTTCTAAAATTGATTTTTGCTAGATTAACTAACCGGTGGTTCCCTAAATCAACAAATCCCTAGTGAAACATGGCTTGTTCGATATTTCGATCTATACCTGTGTTTTATTTTTTTTATTTTATCAATTTTTTATTAATTCTGCTTCCAAATTACTAATTTTTAATATATTCTTACCGACGTCGAAGATTAATTGTTTTAAATTTCTACTCTCAAATATTCAACATGTATTAATTATCTATAAGATTTATTAAATACGATGAACATTTGAATTTTTCGAAATTTATTTAACCCTCGATATGACCCAAATAACTAATAATAAATCATCAGAAAAAACTTCCGTTTGGTGGCATAGAGATCCAACTAATCGGGTAATTTTCCTGATTATTTACAAAAATCATCTTGGTTAAGAATTGATTTTGAAATATTGTGATTACCCCACAAACAACGCTTTACTGCTAGCTGAGCCTACAGTTGCGGATTTGTTACGACTAAACTACAATTTTTCAAATCAATTCCAACCTCAATTATCTATGTTGTTCAGTTTTTAATAGTGATAATATTTAATTCTACTTTACACTGTAAAAAAAAAAAAATTAATAAAAATGATAAAAAAAAATTAAAAATGTTTTGAAAATTAAATTTTACGTTAGCTTTAAAATGTTTATTAGTTTTACTCTCCTTTACTCAATAAAAAAAAAAAAAAAAAAAAAAAAAAAAAAAAAAAAATATATATACATATAAGACAAAGCTTATCAGAATTTAAATTTATTTTTCTGGGCTCAAGTTCCGTATAGGATTTCCTTTCCATCGAATGATCGGTTGATTGAGCCCCACGTTGGGCGCCATTTTGTTAATTAATGCTTATGTTCTGTCATTTCCCGAAAAAAAGCACAAGACTGACATTTACGCCAGCGTTCAGAAACGTTTAGTTCTAATAGAACCGCTTAACACTTAGGGTTACATCCGGAATAACCTACGTCAAGCGCTTGTTGTACCCTCATAGCAACTTTTTAACATGCCTTGCATTAAGCACAGCTTAGCTCGCCGGATTGTGGGGGGTTTGTTGTTTATATGAGAGGCACATTATGAACATTTTTTTTTTGCATGTCAGGAGGAGTTTACAGGCTGGAGACAAAGTGTGTAACTACTTCACCTGTATTTGCGACTCCGGAATAAATTAACCAGACTTGAACCTATAAAAACTTTAACAACAATAAATAAACAAAGGTTAGTCACACTGAGACGACATTATTTTATTTATATTTTTTTTATTTTTTTTTAACACCCGAGTTTTAAGTCTTCTTCTTAGAGTTCCGCTCCACTATGGAGGTTGGACATCATTAATTTAGTTTCTTCCCTTGATCTGGCTTTGGACATTATAATGTTAGCTGGTAAATTGCACCATTCTTCCAGATTATTCAACCACGATTTTGGTTTTCTACCTCTTCTTCTGGTGCCTAATATTTTACCCTGAAGTGCTAACTGCAGTATTCTGTACTTTTCATTTCGAAATATATGGCCAATATATCCAATTTTTCTTCTCTTGATGATATTTAATATTTCTTTTGACCTACCAATTCTGTTCAACACTTCAATATTGGTAACTCTGTCTGTCCAGGGAATTTTGAGTATCCTTCTATAGATCCCCATTTCAAATGCTTCTAATCTTTTAATTTCGTTTTTATGTAGAGTTCATACTTCGGACCCGTACAAAAGAGTAGACCATATATAACAATTAAGCAATCTCAACTTTAGCGGGATGTTGATATCTTTTTTGCAAAAAATATTATTCATATTTTTAAAAGCTGCTCTTGCCTGCTCTATTCTGGACCAAATTTCGGTTTTATTGCTATTTTTTGCTTCAATGAATGTTCCTAAATATTTTATGCGACTCTACTTTTTAATTATTTCGTTGTTAAGCTTCAAAACATGATTTTCATCTGTTTCTTTACCCATAATTAAGTATTTAGTTTTTTTAATATTTATTTTCAACCCATATTTTAAAAAATATTTATTCACATTTGTTAATAGCAATTGAAGGTCATTAAAATTATCAGCTAGTAGCATTGTGTCGTCTGCGAATCTGATATTATTTAAAAGTTCGCCGTTTATTTTTATACCAATTTCAACATTTTCCAAAGCTTCCTTAAATATGGTTTCTGAATATAAATTGAACAAAGTTGGCGACAAAATGCAACCTTGCCTTACTCCTTTTTTAATCTCTATTACCTCTGATGTGCCGTCTGTTGTTCGTATTTCTGCAAACTGATTCCAATATAAGTAACTGATTATTTTTATATCTCTGCTATCTATGTTCATTCGCTTCAGGATCTCTATCATTTTATTATGTTTCACATTGTCAAAAGCTTTTTCAAAGTCAATTGCACAGGAATGAACACTTACGTTAACCTCATTGCATCTCTGACGAACAATGTTCAACATGAACAACGCTTCACGTGTACCTAGTGCATTCCTGAATCCAAATTGGGTCTCGCTTATTTCTTCTTCTAGTTTTTTGTAGATTCTATTATGCACAATTTTCAAAAAGATTTTTAAGGCATGGTTCATCAAACTTATTGTCCTGTGATCACCACATTCAACAGCGTTTTTCTTTTTTGGGATTAATATAAATGTTGATTTCAACCATTTCTTAGGAATTTTACCAGTTCTATACATTCTATTAAAAACGTCAGTGAGAATCTTTAGTGCATCATCATCTAATAGCTTTATTAATTCATTTGGAATTTTGTCAGGACCTGTGGCTAGACCATCTTTTGAATTTTTTATCACTGCTTTTACTTCTTCTACTAGTATGTCCATACCATTATCCTCCAAATTATCTATATTTATATCTAATTCAGCTCTGTTATCATCAAACAATGCACTAATGTATTCCGACCAGCACTTTAATCTATCTTCTGGATATAACATTATTTTCCCTTCGCTGTTTCTCAATGTACTAAATTGTTTCTTCCTGTTCTTGTTTGTTATTTGTTTAACTTTTTGATGCAGTCTCGCACTGTTGTTCATTTTTTCGAGCTCCTCTACTTCTTTACATTGTTTTTCCCAAAAAATGCGTTTTGCGATTTTAATTTTATTTTTTATCAATTTGTTTATGTTGTTGTATTTCCGTTTATCTAAATCTTTGTGTAATCTCCTTTCATTCATTAACAATATAATTTCATTAGTCATCCAACTATTCTTTGAAATATCTGTATTAGGTTTCATTAATTTTGTAATTGCATCTACCATTGGTTCTTCAAACTTTTTCCATTTTTCTTCTATATCATTTTCAACTTTTATAGCATTTTCGCTCTCTTTTATTTTATTATTCAGATTCGTTTGTATCTCATTTTTAAAATCATTATTCTTTAAAAGCTTGGTATTTAGACGTATACAATTATTTTTCTTTACAGGTGCTTTCAATTTAAAATCAATTTTTAGCAATTAATGGATTATGATAAGATTGTATATCCGCTCCAGGGTATGCTTTTACGCTTTTTATCGAGTTTTTAAATCTGAAATTACATAAAATATAATCAATTTGGTTTCTAATTATCATATTATTATTATCTCTAGGTGACGTCCAAGTGTAAAGCCTTCTTTTGGGTAAATCAAACCAGGTATTCGTTATTACCAAACTATTATCTATGCAAAAGTTAACTAGATTGTAACCTCTGTTATTTCTCGTACCTAAACCAAATTTTCCAACTACATTATCAACTGCTCCATTACCAATTTTGGAATTGAAATCACCTAAAATTACTAGTAATTCTTCTTTTTTGACCGCTGAAACTATTTCTTCTAAATTGCTATAAAAATTTACACATGATTCTTCATCACTATCAGCATTTGGAGCATATACTTGAATTAAATTTATAATGCCATTTAAGGATCTTAATTTTAAACATATTATTCTTTCATTATACATTACTATACTTGATATTGATGCTTTCAATTCTTTACTAATCAAAAAACCAACTCCCGAATATACAAAAACATTTTCTTCTGTAATTATTTCACCTTTGCCCTTCCAGTGCACTTCGCTCACACCCAAAATATCAATATTCATACGCTTTTTTTCCATTTCTAAATTTTTTAATTTAGTGAAGTAAGCTTCTCACATTCCAGGTACAAACTTTTAATTCACTTTGACACTTGTACTGCTTAATTAATGATGTGTTTCTATGGAATGAATTCATGAGGTGGTTTCCCCTTGCCTTCCTCATGTTACTATTTTAAAATCTTTTATTCAACTCGTATTCCTTGTTCGATGCCTGGTCGTACCGTTTAATTCGAAATCTTGTGTTTATTTAAATGCTGTTAAATTTGAAAAGGGTTTACAACAATAACTGCTTCAACACTTTTTTGGTTTACTGGTTTTACTACTTCACTCACAGAATTTTTACGTCCTTTGTTAGCGGATAAAGATCTTGTTTTCGATATGTTTCTTTTTGATGGTCTTTTAGATTTATTGCTGTCTTTTGTAGGTGAACCTCTGCTCCGTTTTAGATTCTCCTTACCTTCTAGCTTATCTGTCTTACTTATGGTTGTTAAATCTATTATTTCTCCTTCTACTAATAACTTATTGTTTTTTATTTCTACAATCTTTCCTTCGTTCTCTAACAATTTTGCAGCATCCAACAATTTACCTCTGCTTTCTCTTTGGTTTCTGGTAAAATCGTTTTTAATAGCAAATAAAGAACCAACTAATAGTTTTTTTTTATTTAAAATAGGGTCGTTTCCCCAGTAGTCGATCACTTAACAAACAAAATTCAGCAAATTAAGTATAAAAAGTTCGTTTTAAGACTTTTTTAATTATTTTCTTCTACAAACTACGCCATAATGTATTTTATTTTAAATTATATTAATAAATTTTCATAAATATAACATAAAACTTCTTTTTTTACTAAATAATAAAGAAAGTCACGATTTTCCAGTAGTCGATCAGCTAGATCCTATTGTCGACCATATAGTTTCCTGTGTTCGATCACAGTTTTTTCTTATTAAATAAATATATAAAACACAATGAATTATATTAAATAGTTAAATGCTTTTAACCATTTTATTTTAAAAAAGGTAAAATACTAAATAATAAAAGAATTAAACATAAATATTTTCCTTCAATGGATAAAAAAACATAAATATAACAAAATAAAACATAAAGTTATTAAATTTCATAAAATGAAAAATAAAAAAAAAAAAAAAAAAATATTAATTCAGGAACATTATTAAATACAAAAAAAAAAACAGTCAACAAATTAAATATATTTACACAAATTGCAAATAAAAAATTCATTTTCAGCATCATTTAAGGTCATGTGTGACATCGGTGTACATTTCAAATGATGCCATTTTCTGCAAGAATCACAGCCAAGATTTTTTAGCCCTTCTTCTTCAACATCTGTCAAAACATCTTCTTCGCACACGGGACAACGAGGTGGAGTTTTTTTTTTATATGTTTTTAAACTAGGAATTCTTTGTCGTAAGGATGATGTACAATTTTTTTTTGCAGATATTTCTTCTTTCCTTTTAATTCGCGCTTGTTTTCTTTCCTCTATCTCAGCAATTTTTATCCTTTTTATATCTTCTTTTTTTTTATAAAAATCTTTCCAAGCAGCTGATGAAAGTGACAAAGGCGGTCGCTCAGTAGCAATTCTTTTTCTTCCAGTTTTTATTGGTTTAGGATAAGTCAAGATTTTGTCAATTGATGAAGGCGATTGTACAGGTGTTTCGATATTTCTATGTTCTGAAATTATTTTAATTAAATTTCCAATATAGAAGCATAATATTCTCTGTCATGACTTACCTGTTTGATCCAACTGTTGAATTGGTGTTTCATTCGCAATTTCTTGCAATATTTCATCAACAATTTCTGCCGAATTGTTGTCTATAGTATTTGTCAAATTATTAGTGATATCTCTGAGTATATCATTACAATTTGTGGAACATACATCACTTAAACTATTTTCATTATTATTTTTGGATGAATTCGTTGATGTTGATATAACTCTAGTTAACTCGCCATCAATATTTAAGTTGTATGTACCCTCAATTCCTGAAATATCATTGAACTGTTCAGCGTCTAATAAAATATCTGGAGACTCTTTATTTTGCATATGAGCATCATGTGCTATTGATATTTCATTGAGAATACTTTTATAGTCAATGTGGTGGTTTTCTAATCGGGTTTTAATTGATAAAATCACTTTCTTGGCCTCCAAAAAGCTATTATCAGATAAACCAGAATAAACTTCATGCTCATTTAATTTCTGTAGAACATTTTGTACGCACTTACTGTTATCTACAGCATTTTCATCAAAGGGAAAAAGGCCACATTTTCTGAATGCATTTTGAACTATAATTGTGCGATCTGATTTCTTCAAAACTTGATCTAAAAGTGCACAAAAATTATGTTTTGTGACAGCCTTACCATAATTTTCAGGTTGTGATTGCCAATTTCTAACGGTTTTTTTGTAGTCACTTTTTAACCCTTTAAAAGCACCAACATCTGCAGGTTGCATGATATGCGTGGTATTTGGTGGAAGTGCGTACAAAATTATGTTATTTTCACTACAAAATTCACTTAACTCCATTGACATATGCGACTTATGGCCATCAACTAAAACTAGCACCGGTTTTTTAATATTATTTTTTATTAACCATTCATTCAATCCATTTTTGACGTATTCAAAAAACGTTTCTCCTCTCATCCATCCACTAGCGGAACGTCCAAGGATCCATTCATCTGGCATGCTGTTAACAACACTTGCAGGTGGCCTTAAATATGGAAAAACAACCATTGGTGGTAAGGTTTCACCACTAGCTGTGAATGTTAACAAAACAGTTAAGGTTTCTTTTTCATTTCCAAATTTCACTTGGTATACATTTCGACAACCTCTTGGAGCAATTATGTTTCCAGATTTTGGTGCCATGCTAAATGAGGTCTCATCAGCATTAAATATTCTGGTAGGATCTTCAAGAATATCTTCATGTTTTTCAGCAATAAGGTATTCTTTAAGAGTTCGAAACCATTTTTTGATGTATTCTTCTGTAATTACTGCCCTGCTCTTTGAAATACTTTCAGCTGAACGCACCGATAGCTCTGGATGTCGCTTTAGGAAAGAATAAAACCATTTTTTTCCTGGTTTATTGTCAGTAAATGGATTTTTTCTTCCATCAGCAATTACAATTTTTTTAATGTGGTTTACTAGTTCTTCCTGATTTTGAGGGAAACCACATTTAGCAAGATTTACGAGCCATTTTACAATTTTTGCCTCCTCTTCTTCCGATAACACGGTCCTCGGTCCCATCTTTCTTGGCCCTTCCCTTACTCTTCCATGTATTTTGTCTGACAATGTCGTATATGGCACATTATACAATTTACTCGCTTTTCTTATTGAAACATTATCGTTTCTTATGGCTCGTAGTGCTTGTTTTAGCACTTCCTCCGAGTATTTATGAAATTTTCTCTTCGGTGTAGACATCCTCTTGTACCTAAAGCAGTACCTTAATCTAATTATCAGTTCATTATATATTATCTCTATAGTGTATTAAATGATTAAAAATACATTGAAAATGCAAGTGATCGAGATTAGAAAACTTGTTGTCTATAGTCGACCATCAAATTTTTTTTTAAAAAAAAGGTGGTCGACAACTGGAACCCGTATTCTTTTCATGATTTTCTCTGAGAAATTACAAAAAGATTGTGTTTTGTAATGTTTTTCATACTAAAAACCGTAAACAAAAAAAAACAACAGTTTCCTAAAGTCGACCGGGGTAGGTCGACTATAGGCAACCTATGAATTTGTGGTTTCCAATCTCCGATCACCAGAATATAAATTTACCAATTTATTTATTTTTAATTTTAATCATTAAACACCATAAAAACATTATAATAATCAATAAATAATAATTTTTTAGTCACTTACCCTAAAATTACAATGTACAAATACTAATTGCTATGACACTCTTCACTATTTTTTTTGCAGCAAAATTCACATTAACAACCACGATCGAAAGACTTCATAATACTAATTTGAGTAGCTCTTTAATTTGCATATGCATTACTTCAATTTTTTGAGCGAGAATGCAGAATTAAATAACGGTTATTCTAAATGATAGTTTATAGACAAAAATTGAGAAGTTTTACTATTGTTAGGGTTTTTTTACGAAATTGATCGACTACTGGGGGGGATCGGAGATAGGCAACTCTACCCTATCTTCTTTTTTTCTATAATTGTTCAGAGTAACTAGGATTGGTCTGATAGAATTTTCTTTAACTTTTCCAACTCTCGATATTTTGCTTATTTCGAACACTAATAGTAATTTTCAATT
Source organism: Rhamphomyia laevipes (assembly GCA_963920725.1). Lineage (NCBI taxonomy): Eukaryota > Metazoa > Arthropoda > Insecta > Diptera > Empididae > Rhamphomyia > Rhamphomyia laevipes. The sequence goes on from OY987255.1 coordinate 91,032,660, forward strand.
TAGCAATAGCAAAATGAATAATAGCTTCAACCAAATTTTCAGATTCAGTTTCTTTATACCCAAATAACAAGAAATTGTTCTTTCTATTAGATCTTTCTTGAATTTCTATAAACTTATCTTGTTGGTTACTTATAATAATAGCCTGCTCAGCAACAATTGCTTCTAGATTTTGAACTTTGTTCTCTAAAACCGTAATTTTTTCAGTTGTTATTGTACTTATTTTATTCAATTCAGTTATAAATTTTTCTTGTGATATTTTATTATCTTCTTGATGTTTACCTAGCTGAGCAGTTAACTCGAGTTTAAATAATTCAAAAAGGTATTTCGATTCTTCACTAATTTCTTTTACCTCCGCCATTAGCACTAAAATAATACACTATAATTGAATAAAATGAAAAATATAACTTATCAGATTCCAGTTAGAGTATGAATAATTTCCTAAAAGAATCCTGTTATGGTTGTTATCCAAAAAGAAATCCAAAATTTTAATGCTACTAGCTCAGCAATAAACCATCTATGATAAATCCACTAATGAAGAGATTGCTATCTTTTATATTAATATGTTAAAACACTTTTATTGTAATAATTATAATCAATTTTAATAAATTTAAATAATTTTTTATTCGCAGCTAATAATTTTCACACTTTACTATTTGACAGGTTTGACAGTTTTAAGTAAATGATTCTTTATAAATTTGTCAATAAATTTAACTTAACTCAACTTGAAATTAATTTTTAAAAAATATATAATCGTTGTAATGTCTTCCCAGCAATCGACAAGAATATTGAGCTAATGATGTTGTTTTAGCTCATCGCGTTTCCCACCCCTAGTCAAGTTTATTTTAATAAATAAACTGCCTTGACAATACTCGGCGCGAACTGTAAATGTATTGTCCCTTTCGTGACATGGATAGCAAAAATTAATAAAAACCTACAAACTCGATTATATCGCCATGTTTCATTTCGGAACTGCTTCAGAAGTTCCCCACCGAATAACTTTCAGTTATTGACTCATCATTTAAATAAATAAATACTCAAAAAGAAATATAATACATACTATCAAATTTTATTTATAAAATATTCTTTCCTAAATCATTTAATTTTTATACTAAATTGCAATAATCATTGAATTTTTTTTTTATATTAATAATTTGAAGTAAATATGATTTTTCAAAATTAATAATTAAGATCTGATTTAAATTGAATTTGTTGAGCCACAATAACCTAATTTAAATTTGTATATATTATTTTAAATAGAATAATATTTTTTTTTTTTTTTTTAAATTTTACTATAATTATATTTGGTAATTCTTATTTGATTTTATTTTTATTTCATATATATTTGTTTTGAATTTTTCTTGGAATTTAATTTGCTTTTTTAAAGTAAACTTTAATTTAATAATTTATTTGAATTTGTATTTTTAATAATTCTTATTTGAATTGAATAATATTTTTATTTGATTTGAATTTTATTAATTCTTATTTTAATTAATTTCAATTTTGAATTTTAATAAATTTTATTTACTTTTAAAATCTTTTTGGAATTTTATTTAAAGTATATATTTAAATTTTAATAATTTTTTATTTGAATTTTTAATATTCTTATTGGAATTTGAATTTCACCAATTTTTATTGATTTAAATTTGAATATTAATCATAATCATTTTTATTTGAATTACAATGTAAATTGAATTTTACAATTTTATATTTCTAGGAATATACTTTAAATTTTTTTTATTTTAATTCAATTTTTAATAGATTTAAATTTTAATTTTGATTTGATTTTTATTTGAATTCAATTTTAATTTTGATTTGATTTCTATTTGCATTCAATTTTAATTTTTATTTTATTTTTATTCTATTCATTAAGTTTTTAAACTTTTATTTTACTAATTATTTTATTTCAATTTTAGTTTAACATGAATCTAATTTGAATTAATTTTTTTTTTTTTTATTGTATTTTTAAATTCACTGATTACTATTCATATATATATGTATTATAAATTTTAATTGTATAATATTTTATAATATTTAATAGAATTATTATTTGTATTTTTTTTATTTTTTTTTATTTGTACTTACAGAAAATTTCCAGCGTAGCTGATTGCGCATACAGGAGCTGATTCTTGATTATTATTTTTTTAGTTTTATAACTAATTTAATCTTATTTTAATTTTTACCGACTATTTTGTTTTTTAAATTCTATTAAATTTTACAATATTATGATTTTATATTATTTCAATTTTTACATTAATTAAAATAGTTTTCAACAATTTTACAATAGTATTAATTAGATTTTAAATATATAAAAAAAATTACAAATAAATTCCAAAACTAAATTTTTACTTGAGATATATTCCAATTTATATTGATAATTAATATTATCTATGTATCTATATTATATTTTATACACGTTATTATATTTTATTTTATCAAAAACTGTTTAAAAAAAAATCCACATTAATTTAATTTTTCTGCTGTCTTGCTTATTTGAAGTTCCAATTAAGAAGAAGGAAGTAGTTCAGTTTACCCTATACCTTTTCCTATTTCCTATTTGAATCTAATTATAGTTATTCTTCGGCGCCTACAATCTACTACCAACCTGCGCAAATAAAATTGCATAATGGCATGCGCTATCTATATTCTACAAAGCTTTGTCAAAATCTGTCCACTTCCGCCTTCCTAATTGGAATGTCATGTCAAGTCGTCAACAGTTCAGTCAGGTCAGATGTCGTGTCGTCCATTTCGATAAGTATATATTGTTTTTTTTTATTTTCCACCAAATTTTTAATTTTTGTTTATTTATTTTCTTTTTATTTACAGATAGCAAATAATTATTATTTTTATAGGATGTCACGTTACAATATCCTGAAAAACTCACGGTACTTGAACGCAACAGGAATTAGAATAGTAAAAGATTTGCCGAAAATAATGTGTGAAAATTAAAACAAATTATTAGCCATAAGGAGATAATAAATATAAAAAATGAAGTCAAAATAAAAGTAAAAAATGGTATAATAGTAATTCCAGAATTGAAACTGAAATGGTGCAACGTACATGATCTGATTGGCGCAAATTAAGGTGATGATGGTGCAAAAAAATTATGGAAAAACTAAAAATTGATATCAGGAACAAAATGAACTCTTTATTAGAAGAAAATGAAAATCAATTTAAGTAACAATTATCAGCCGTCTGCAAAACAAAAAATAGTATAAGTAGTATTAAGTATAAAATTAAGATTATTTCATATAACGTAGAAGGATTGCAATGCAAACAAATTTTTCCTGATTTTTTTAATTTAATTAATAAATTCGATATTTTTTTCGCATTTGAAACTTAAGTATTAGAAAATAAGATAGAAGAATATAAACAGTTTTTTAAGTCACATAATGTTCACTGGCTACCAGCAAAAAAAGGAGATAGAGGGAGACCAAGCGAAGTATATCGACCCGTCCAAACAACATGTCTGTAACTTGAAAATAGTCATTTGGCAGAAATTGCGTTTTACTGTTTTTGCTCTGTAGAAACTTAACTAAAAAAGTAACCTTAACAACAGGGGTTTTTGTAAAAAATGAATAATTATTTACTGATTTGAATCTAATATTATCGATTTAATTTCACACAAATGTAAAATTTTAGTATTACACTTTTAATTTGGAGTAAATTTACTACAGTTGGTTTGTAACTCAATATACAGACGTTTAGCTGCACATATTTACATGACACCAGTTGTATCGTGAGCTACAAACTTATTGCTCGATGCTATGAAACAAAAAATGTGTGTAACTGAATTTACAAAATATTACATTATAATAATTCGAGCAATAAGTTTGCAAGTATGACATACAACTACAACTTTAAAGCCTAAAATGTGTTAAAACTTTGTAACTCTAGTTACATTTTGCATTACAAACTCTATATCCCGTGAAAAAGGTTGTAACTTAAATTAAAAATTTTTTACCATAAATTTGTCCATGCAATAACTTTCTCAATAGACTTAGAAACGTATTGCATGTAAAAGTCAGAAAAATAACGAAAGTTGTAACTAATGAAACGGCTGTAAAAGCTTCAAATTTTAAGCCTTAGCTTCCAAAAATTGTCACAATATGGAACCAAGTGCGCTGAATCCGAATTTCACTGTCCTTATTAAAGTTGATAACTTAAGTTACAAACTTGTTGTTTGGACGGGTCGATATGTATTTGGAATAACAAACAGTAATCCAGGAATAAGTATATCATATACCGAAATAAATAATAGAACATTGGTAGAATTAAAATAGATGAGACAAAATATTATACTTTACCGATCTATTTAAATTATACCAATTGGAACACAGAGTTTAGTTGAAAACTATTTAAATGAAGTTGAAATACAAAATTTGATGATTATAGGTGATCTTACTTAACGCAAGAACAAAAAAAAAACATAAATATAGGATACATTCCTCTGAACCCAACATCTAAAGATACTAAAGATCGTCGAAAGATACAATTATAAACCAAATAGAAACAAGACTAATACAATTGTGTCATGAACATGGAGTACAAATATTAAATGGATGCACACATGGAGATTTAACAGGAGAATTAACATTTTTCACGTCAACAGGAAGTTCAGTCATAGATATTTGCTTAGTAAGAGGTAATTGAATAGAAATTATTGAAAAATTCGAAGTTATAGATAAAAATTATTCTAAACATGTACCAATATCAGTACAATTAAGTATACAAAATGAAAATATACTAACCGAAAATTTAAATTTATTACCTAATCTGTGCTGGAAAAATACAAATAAAGAACAATATAACATGAATCTACATCATCTAACCGAAAATTGATCTTGCGAACAGAGAGAAATCTAAAATACAAATGACATGCTGGTGAAGATGATAAAAACTGCAGCGAATTCAAACCGTGAAGTAAATAAGAAAGTGAAATTTAAATGTAAATTGTTTAACGGGAAATGCTGCCACGCCCGGAATACATCATTTAAATGGTTAAAATTATACAGAAGAAAGAATTCGAGAGAGGCAAGAGAAGAATATGTAAAATCTAATAGCAAATATAAGAAGATATGCCAAGAAGAAAAACAAAAATATTATACAAATCTAGCTAAAAGTTTAACACGAAACAAGGATGCTGGTGAATTCTGGAAAATAATAAAACTAATTAAAGGATGCATATTAATAAAAGAAAAATATATACAGAGTTATCACCTGAGAAACTATTTGGCGATGCAACTCAACCCTCCACAGACAGCATCAATAATACAATATGCAGAAACATATAGATTATGTAATATACTCGATGCGCGTTTAGAATAGAAGAATTGATTAATTCACTTAAATATGTAAAGACAAGAAAGTTCCAGGAGAGGACCGTATACCATATGATTTTTTTTTAAATGCAACCCCAAATTATTTAGATTACTTATCGAATTTTATAATAGAATATATAATGAAGGAATAGCTCCAAAAACATTCAAACAATTAGTTATATTCCCAATACTAAAAAAAATGATCCAAATAATCCTGAAAATTACCGGGTCATAGCTTTTTCGAATGGTATAGCAAAAATATTCTGCAAATTATTATTACACAGATTAACAATGTGTGTCAAAGGGTTTTCAACGATGGATCATTTGTAAATAAATATAATAAAATTGAAACAACTAAAAAAAAAGAATGTATATGCATTCTTTATAAATCTGAAATCAGCTTTTGATCATATAGAAAGACCAACTATATGACTGAAACAAGGATGTTTACTCAGTCCTATGCTTTTTTCATTATTCTGAGATGATATAGATGACACACTTTCAGGAGCCGTAAAGATTTTAGAACTGCTAATTAAAATATTATTATATGCAGACGATATGGTCATTAATATTGCAGCAAATGGATCTTAAAAATTAACATTGATAAATCGAAAATCATGGTATTTAAAAATGGAGGGAAACTAACCAGACACAAGAAATGGTATATGAACGGGCAACAAATTAAAGTCGTCAAGCAGTATAAATATTTACGAGTTATTGTCACACCGCAAATGAATTTAAAATCTCACCTTGAAATAAAATACTGTCAGGCTAGTTCAGCTATAAATACCACATGGGAAAACATATTAGGAAACAAAGATATAGCAAACGCATTGAAATACAACGTTTTCTTAACCGTGATTTGCTCAATTATATGATTACGTGGCGCAATTATGGGGAAATATGTAGTTTGATCAAGTGGAAAAGATACAGCGATATTTTATTTAAAGACTTTTCTGGATACCAAAGCATACTCCAGAGTACATCCTGTTTGTAGTAACCGGGTTAGCACAAATATATATGTACACATTTAAACTGCATTGTGATTTCATAGCAAAAATTATAAATGATAATGAAAATAAAATAGCTGGAAAATTGGCTAGAATTATATGTGAAAAACAGGAGCTTTACCACAAAAAATGGCAAATGATGGCAGATGAGTATGACGTGGATTTGCTACTAACACTGGAAAACACGGGTATGTAGAAAGACCAGATATATTCTCTGCTGGCAAAAACGGATAAGGAATTTCGAAAATCATTTCTACATAAGGCAAAGAATTCAGACTTTAGAAATGTCTACTTAAACTTGAACCATAACCTTGGAGAAATTAATTATTTTAAAGACATCTTTTCAACAAGAATTATCTGTAATATTTTTAAAATATGGGGAGAGTTGCCCCGACTCAATTATACACCACATATACAAACTTCTTCTTCTTCTTAAAGTTCCTCTCCGTTACGGAGGTTGGACAACATCTTATGCACCTCACTTCTTATCACTACCTTTCTCATTATTACAATTTTGGACATATTGAACCAATCTTCTAAATTCTTCAACCACGATATATTACTTCTACCTCTGCTTCTTCTGCCATTTATCTTACCCTGCAGGGTTAATTGTAGAATTCTATATTTTTGGTTCCGTAGTATATGTCCCAGGTAGCTAACTTTTCTAGATTTGATACTGATCATCAACTGTCTCGTAGTGTTCATACGTCTCAATACTTCTTCATTGGTGACTCTGTCAATCCAACTAATCTTCAATATTCTTCTATAACACCACATTTCGAATGCTTCAATTTTTTTACATAAATGTTTAGTTAATGACCAAGCTTCAACTCCATATAACAGTATTGGCCAAATATAGCATTTCAAGATCTTCACTTTTAGCTCCAAATTTACTTCGTTTTTACATAGAATATTTTTCATTTTCTTAAATGTTGCTCTAGCTTGTTCTAATCTTGAAATTATTTCCTTACTATTATTTCCATTTGAGGTTATAATAGTTCCTAAGTATTTCATGCTATCGACTTTATCTATTTGTATTCCATCTATATTTAAATTGTTATTGTTGCCGTTTTGAACGTTTTTACGTATTATCATATATTTAGTTTTCTGTATATTTATTTTTAACCCATATCTTTGGCAACCTTTATTTAATTCCTTTAATAACAACTGTAAGCTGGATTCATCTTCAGCCAATAGCACCGCATCATCAGCAAATCTTATGTTATTTATAGTTTCTCCGTTTATTTTTATACCAATTTCTTCTCCCAACAATTCTTCAAGTACTTCATTTAGTATTTCTTCTGCATACATATTAAACAGTTTCACCATCATCTGTTTTGACTTTGGCATATTGATTATAATATAACTGTTCAATTATCCTAATATCTTTACTATCCAAGTTTTTTCTCCTCATTATTTCAAACAGTTTATTATGTTGCACTTTGTCAAAAGCCTTTTCAAAATCAATAAAGCATGTATGTATATTGACGTTCATCTCTCTGCATCTTTGTATCATCGTATTGAGCATGAATAGAGCGTCTCTCGTACCCAAACCGCATCTAAAACCAAATTGAGTTTCACTTATCTGTTCATCTAATTTTTTATGTATTCTGTTGTGAATGATTTTCAGGAATATTTTTAGTGAATGATTCATCAAGCTAATTGTTCTATAATCTTTGCATTCTGTAGCGTTCATTTTCTTTGGAATTGTTATGAATGTTGAAGTGAGCCATTGTTGTGGAATAACTCCCGTGATGTATATCTTGTTGAATATGTTTGTTAATATTTTTATTCCCTTTTCATCTAATAATTTTAAAATTTCATTAGGTATACAGTCAGGTCCCATACTTAGACGATTTTTAGATTTTTGTATTACAATTTCAACTTCTTCTTGTAATATACTTGGCCCGCTTTCATCATATTCCATATTCACAATACTTCTATTATCTTTAAATAATTCTTTAATGTATTCACTCCATTGATCTAGTCTTTTTCCTGGATCCAATATTAAGTTGCCATCTGAATCTTTCAACATTCCATGTTTTTTCTTTTTGTTGGTATTCGTTATTTGTTTGATCATTTTGTGAATTTTAAAATGGTCATGTTTATTGTTTAATATTTCCATTTCTTTACATTGGGCTTCCCAGAAAATCTGTTTTGCCTCTTTTATTTTTCTTTTGATGATTTTATTATATTCCTTATATCTAAGAGAATCGTGCTTTAGATTTCTTCTTTCATTTATCATCAAAATAATCTCATTTGTCATCCATTCTTTTTTCTGGTTTGGTACTTCATATTTATTTATTTCCTTAGTTACTTGTTCCATCGTATTCTTAAACAATGTCCATTTATTTTCTACATCTTCTTCATTCACAATTTGATCTTTTTGCAGAGACAACTTATTACTGGTGACAATCGTTAATTCATTTTTGATCATAGGATTTTCTAAAAGACTAAATTTAATATTATTGTTCACAGATTTTTTACTTACTATTTTCAGCTTTATTTTTAGTTTCATCATCAGAAGGTTATGATCCGACTGAATATCAGCGCTAGGGTACGTCTTCGCTGACTTCACAGCATTTTTGAATCTTGTATTTATTAATATGAAATCGATCTGATTTCTTATTTTAGGACCTGTATCACTTCTAGGAGCTTCCCATATACAAACAGCGACTACAATATGCTCACTATGCAATCTGGGAAAGCTAGAGGATACAATACATTTTATTACGGATTGCCCGTAATAATTAAATATTTTAAACCTTCTTCTATCATATGAAGAAGGTTTAAAATATTTAAATGGATAAAACTGAAAGAAATTAGCGGTATATGTTGAAGAAGCGTACAGAAACAGGAAATTAATATTACCAGAATTTTTCTTAATATAAAAAAAATAATATAAAATATGGGGAAAAAATCTTTTTGCAGACGGCAATATAGCCATAGCTTTAAGAGTATTTTTTTTAACACAATAATGTAATTAATTAATTTTTTGAAAACATAAATGAATAAAAGACTTATTATTATTATATTATTATTATTAATCTGAATTTGTCCCAGTATGTTTTGGGTGAAAATAGTGACAAGAGAAAAAAAATATATATATGTGGGTATTACATTCATCAAGGTTCTGATGAGATTATTTACCAACAATGTGTATCTGGCTTCAGCGAGGTCTGGAATGGTTACCATCTGATGACAATGAGTTTTCATATGATCCAATTAAAATATGTACTTCACAACAATCAACAATTGTAGATTTCTTCTCTGAATTAGGTCTGTAGTGTAACGGGCAATGCTCTTCAGGCATTCTTCAAACTCGAGCACCGTTGCCAAAAAAATCATGCCAGACTTATTAACAAATAATCAAATAAACAAAAGAAAACAAAAACCAAAAATAAATATAAAAACTACTCAAATGGAACTGAAATTAAACTAATTTTTAAAACCCCAAAAGTAAATAAATATAGTCAAAATTGTCTTATCAACTTAGGAATGGTGGGGAGGAACGATGTTATTTCCATCCCATTATGCCCACTCTTCCATGTGACTTTTGAAAACGAAACTAAAAATGTGTATATGGTCACCCTAATTTGTAATTTACGTGTAAATAATATATTAGCTACCTGTGCTGTTGAAATACGGAAAAATGTCTGAATCACAAGTAAGAATTTTAGAAGCAATAATGGATGTAAAAGAGGAAATAAAAAATATAGACCAAAAGCTCGACACCAGTCTACGCCAACATAGAGTGGAAATAGACGAAATCAACGAAAAACAGATTAAACTTGAGAATAGAATAATACAAAATGAGAGAATAAACAAGCAAAACAACATAGTGATACATAATTTACAGGAAATTGAAGATACAGATAATGAGCTGTCAGCATGTGTTGTAGATATTATTAAGCAATTTCTTGGTGTAGACCTTGTGCCACTTGATATAAATTTTATTTACCGTTTGGGGAAGAAAAATGAAAAAACAAGACCAGTGCTATTAGGCCTTACAACTAAAATAAAAATGATCAAATCATGAATGAAAAAGTTACTCTTAAAGAACACCCTTCAAAAATATTTTTTGTAGATGACCTACCTATCGAAATTGCTAATCAACGAAAGCAGACAAGAATTGCTTTGAAAAATCTTAAAAGTAAATGTATTGATGCAAAAATAATTAGAGGCGAAATAATTACGCATGGTAAAATATTAACTAAAGATGAAGTAATTAATTTAGAAGACATTCAAGATAACAAAAAACGTAATAGATCAGACATAGACAAATTGTATTTAATAACCAGAAACAAAGTACAACAAGGCAATTTATAAACCACCAACCCGACAAAAAGCATCGTCAAGGAGCACTTTCAAGAACTCCACCCAGCAATAATGTTAATAGCTTGCAGTCTCCTTTTTTAGGGTAGAAAACAATAAAATTGGCGAACTTTTGCAAAGAAACACAACTAAACCCGGCAATGTTATTATGGACAATGAATATGAATACACGAATTTGATTTCCTCAAACCGGTTGGCTCCCGTGAAGAAATACGGCCAAAACCCCCACAATCAAATATTATCCAATAAAGAAATATCGAATAAAGATATATCAAATAAATTTACAGTTTTAGAAAACAAACAGTGTAAGAAATCTAATTCAAAAGAAAAAAAGCTGCCAAGTTGGAAGAGTGCTTCATATCTCTTGTGTTCAATCACCCTTTTGTGGCATATATTCACATCCCTTTAAATTATAGGGCTTAAAATTGTAGAGCTGATCTTCTCGGAACAGAAATAAAATTACATTATTTAGAAACTAATTTCTCATTTTTAAATATACTTCTCCGTAGAGGGTATAGCTTATTCTATAAACACACTCTTTGGCTGCTAACTAAATGAAATTATTTGGACAAACTCTAACCTGATAAACTTAATTTAGAAATTAAGTTATACCATCATGTTTAAGTTTTTATGGGCAAAATTGAAAAATATTGTTGGAATGACCCCCCTTAAAACTTAAAACAGATATATGAAGCAAAAAAAGATATATGAAGGAAAAATCAAATTTCAATAGAAAATGTATGAAATTTAAAAATGTTAAATTTGTTACTCCTGTAAAATAGCGTGGGTTGAGGTTAGAGGGTTGATTTTTTCCGTAAAGATGTAAGACTATATTATTAAGAAACTAATTTCTCAGTTTTTAAATCTAACCCTCCGCAGAGGGGGTGTAAGTTATTTTATAAACACACCAAAAGAGGCGGGTGTGTTTATAAAATAGAAAGAATCTACCCTGATAAACATAATTTAGAAGTTAAATCTTAAAAAAATCTTTAAAAAATCAAATTTAAATAGAATATGTATGAATTTTCAAAATGTTTACCTTGTCACCCCTATAAAATAGCGGGGGTTGAGGTTAGAGGGTTGAATTTTTCGGTAAAGTTGTAAGACTATATTATTTTAAATCTACCTCTGCACAGAGGGGGTGTACTTATTTTGCAACCTGAAAGGGGTGTGGAGTTTAATTTCCATATAATTTCGAAATACTTTTACCCTCTCTACCTTATGTAGAAAGTACAATATCCTAGTTTAAATATAGCGGATTTTATAGCTATTTTAAATTTCCAAAATTCAAATTTCAAAGCCCCATAAAAATGTGGGGCTGCGTCCGATACCCTTAATTTTTTAAAAATTTAATTAGATAGTGTGTATGTACGTACTAAGGAAACGGCATTAAAATCCCATAATATATAAGCAGTGTTTTTTCGTGTGCATTAAAAGGGGTGTGTTTGAAAATGCACCCCACCACGACATACTTCCAATATTTGTTTACATTTCTATAAAATTTTGTCAAAATCGGAATTGGTTTACTACCAATGCAAAGAGCATTTTTACCCTGCGTACGGCGTACGAGCGTACGACAGACATAGAAATTTTTATGGATAAATCAATTAAAATCTCAATTTTTTTTTTTGCATCTCGACCACAAAGCTTCATATATCTTTAGATATATGAAGCAAAACGTATGAGAAAAGTAATTTTTGCAATAGTATATCATTAAATAAAAAGGTTAAATGTATAAATATTTGTACATATAATGCTCGATCACTTTCTTCCGAAGCTAATCGAAAAGAATTTGAAAATGCAATTAGTTATATTAAATGGGATATCATTGCATTGGTATATCTGAAACTAGAATATTTGGAGAAAATATCATAGAAAAGCATAATGGAGACATTTTCGCATATAAAGGTGAATCTATAGAGGATTATATGGTGTTGGTTTCTTGATACACAACCGCTGGAAAAATAATATAATAGAAATTGACCTCTATAGTGAGAGATTAATTGCAATAGAATTAAAAATCAACAACTAAAGCATTTCAATTATTCAAATTTATGCTGCCACGTCAACAGCATCTGATCAAACACTTGAAATTTTTTATATTGATCTAGATAAGATTATATTAAAGCACAATTCATACACAACATTTATTATTGGTGATTTTAATGCGAAGATCGGACAAAAATTATCAGGGGAAGAATATATCATGGGTGAATTTGGGTTTGGAAAAAGAAATGGTAGAGGTGAAAAATTAATACAATGGCTATGGCAACAAGGTATGGTGGTATGTAACACTTTATTTAAAAAGAAACCACAAAATAAATGGACATGGCTAGCTCATGATGCTATAACTAAAAATGAAATTGATTTTATAATTGTAAAAAATAAGAAAACAATAAAAGACGTATCTGTGTTAAATAATTTTAAATTCGATTCGGATCATAGACTTGTACGTGCTAAAATTGAGATAAATCACAAAACAAGAAATTGGCACTTGACAAAAAAAAAAAAAAAATACCACAGAATCTTACAGATAATGAAATATATACATACAAATCAACTTTAAGAAATGAAATTAATACAATAAATATGTCATTACCTCTACAAGAAAAATATAACAAACTTGAAAGGGCGATTATATCATCAGCGTCTAACACCATAGTAAAATATAAATCTAAAAAGAACGAAAAAATAACTAGTGAAACGAAATTTATGATTGAAGAAAGAGAAATGCTTAGATCTATCACACACAAAACACAAGGACAACAAGACAGGTTAAAGATCCTAAGAAAAACCATTAAAAAAGAGATAAAAAAGATATTAAAAAATACATAGTTTCGACTATATATAATTTTTTTTCAAAAATCATATTAAAAAGACTTAGCAATCAGCTAAATGAAAATCAGCCAAGAAATCAAGCTGGTTTTAAAGGCCCCATACACAATAACACATGTTATCAAACTTGGTGTGTCACGCAAAAAAGTTTTTCTTCACACACCGTCAAGCATGTTGTCAAACATCAGTTTATTATTAAACTTCGAAGCGAAAGGTCGGACATTTTTGTGTGAGCTTTAATAATTAACACACACAATACTTGATGTTTAATAGTAATTGATGCTTCTTGGTCTTTCAGGAAACTTAATTACTCGAAATACCATAATGTTGGCACATAAATATCTTCAGTACCTGTATTGGCACAACATGATTTTTCGCTTTTTAATATTTCGTTCAATTCGCACCTACATATATAAACTACGTATGCTATTAAATCTTTTCAGCATTTCTAAATTTGCATTTGTCTCGATTTCGTTAAATTTTTCTAACAATTTTCATATCCAATATGTTTTTAAAATCTATTTTTATATATAGTACATCGCTTTTACATTTCCACAATTTGGAATGTTCGAGATATAAATTAAAAAAATCGCCAAAATTAAATATTAAATACTGTCGCCATGTTTATCTTACAAAAATTTTCTGAAGAATGACGAATGTGTGACAAACATTACCATACACTGTCACACATGTTGTCATACATGCCGAAAAATCAAATTTGTTTAATTTTTATCAAACCGCTTGACGAACTGTGTGTCATACCGACAAACATGCCCATATACGATCAAATCTGCATGACAACATTGTTGTCCAACTCATGTTGTACAACAGTGTATGGGGCCTTTTAGATCTGGTTTCTCGACGACTGATCACTTACATGCTATGAACCAACTTATAGAGAAATGTAATGAGTACAAAGTTGAAATATATATAGCATTTATAGATTTTAGAAAACCCTTTGACACGGTAGAACATTATGCAATATGGAAAGCATTAAAAGAACAAGGTATACCTGAAAAATATATTAAAATATACAATCTTTGTACAAAGATGCTGAAGCTACTATTTCACTCCAATCTAAAGGTAATCCCTTTAAAATTCACAGGGGTGTAAGGAAAGGTGTAAGGAAAAATTAAATAATCTCAAATTATTTAATTTTTCACCATCAATAGGCACTTTTTGTAGCAGTGCTGGAATCTGTATTCAGATCACTAAATTGGGATGACAAATGAATGCCTATTGATGGTGAAAAATTAAATAATTTGAGATTTGCTGACGATATCACTCTAATATCAGAAACGCATGAAGAGTTGGAAACTATGATTAATGAACTAAGAATCAAATGCTTAAAAGTTGGTCTAGAGCTAGACATAAATGTTGATAAAACCAAAGTAATGACGAATAGTAGCAATAAAGCTGATCTTATAATTGGTTCTGAAAAGCTTGAATATGTGGACAACTATGTATATCTAGGGCAAAATCTAGCATTCGATAAGAGAGGTGAAAAAGAAATAGATCGTAGAATAAATTTCGGAATATCAAAGAAATAAATGATGCAAATACAGATATGAAAAACAAAAAATATGCAGCAATACTTCCAACACTAACTTATGGAGCACAAACGTGGAGTATGACAAACAATGAAAAAAGAAAATTGCAAGTATGTCAACGCTCAGTGGAAAGATCAATATGAAATATTAGTCGCATAAATAGAATTCAAAATGTCAATATTAGGCAGAGAACGAAAATAAAAAAATTAAAGGAATAAAAAAATTAAAGGAACTGAAATGGAATTGGGCAGGGCCTGTAAGCAGAAATTCTGATAATAGATGGACACAGCGCCTCACATGCTGGTATCCAAGAAGTAATAAAAGAAATGCAGGGCTACAACTAAAAAGATGGAGGGACGAACTACATTCCTTCGATAATACTTGGATAAGAACAGCGAAAAATAAAGAAGAATGGAAATTGAAAGGGGAGGCTTTTACTTAATTACTTTGAAATTATAATTTGAAATATGTGTAAAACTTAATGAATTAATTAAATGTTATTGAATTTATAAATGAAATATAATTTGTAATTAGTATGTTAAGCTTAATAATAATAATAACTTACATGTACATACTAATAATGTTGATGATGCTAGGGGTACTCAATAAAAAGACTAAATTTACATTTCCAAGCTCACATATTTATTTAAATAACAAATCCATACATTGTACTATATTCAATTGGCGAACACCAAGACATTTAGATTGATATTATATTTTTATAAAAAAAATTAAACCACATATATACATATAATCAAATTCTCAACAAAAAAAAATTACAAAAAAATTTATATGCACCTAAATTACATATAAAATTAAATGATAATACAGATGGCATATGTATATTCAAATGGAAACTAAATTCCCCGCGAATTTAGAAAAATTTACGAATATGTCTATAGAACGTGTCAGAAGCCAAACCATTTAACTCCACTTTTTGAAAATTTGTTAGTTCCGATATATTACTGAATCAGCAATTATGGGCTCTCTTATGAAATATATTTTTTATTGTATTTTCCTATTTTAAACTAAAAAATAAATACAATTTTTTAAAAAAAAAATACTTTCCTTTATAAATAGTAATATACGACTAAAAAGTAATAAATAAGAATACTAAAATTGTATAATCTTACTTTCTTCTATCTAGAGTTTCAGTAATGGTCAATTGTAGTAGGGTCAATTGTAGTAGGGTTAACTGCAAACGTAGTAGATTAGAGATTCAGTAAAGGTAAAGTATAGTAAAAATGAAATAGACCCCTTATAAAGGGAAGTAGAACTGATCAAAATCTGATCAGAATTAATAGTATATAAAGAGAACTTATGAGAATTAATAGAATTTATCAGAATTCAATTTCAAAAAATCAATTCAATTCAAAAAAATATTTTATTCAATCTTATTTTTTTTACATAATTTCAACAATTATACTTAAAATAAACATTGGCTTGAAGCCGTCTGCTTTTCCTTTCTTTACCCAGTGTAGATTTATAACAGATACTAATTTTGTTATTGTTATATTATTACATGTTTATATTATTTTTATTATTATTATTAAATATTATTACATTATTATTTTTATTTATTATTATTATTAAATATTGTTATAATTATTATTATTATTGTTTATTATTAAATATTATTATAGATATATTTATTATTATTTTTAGTGTTTATCTTTCTTTATTTAATAAAATATCAATATTTTAATAAAATATTTTTTCTATATTTATACGCTGCTGTGGTGTAACCCGCTACTTTACTCCAATTTGCCCCGTTTAGAATGATTATTCCTTCTTCATCTGTAAGTTGATTTTTACTGAAATAGGTTTTCCTTATGTCGTTGAATATTGGACATTCCGCTAAAAAGTGTAGATTATTCTCCTCTTTTTTTAAATTGCATAAAGTGCAGGTTGATGTTTCGGTGTTTATATGTGGCGAGTAATTTAATGACAGAAGTTCTCCTCTAATCTTGAATATTAAAGATATTTCGTTGGTTTCGTATCTATCATTAAAGTAATTAAGCTCTTTTAATTCATGATTTAGATTAATATATAAATCAATTCATGATTTAGATTAATATATATATTGCTTTTGTAAGAATTGGTTTTTGTATTCATCATCTACTGCTCTAATTAATCCATATAATTGATTTTCCCATTGTATACAATCATATTAATTTAAGTTTAATTCCACATCATAATCTTCTGCCAGCTGCATCCATGTTTTAATATACAGCTCTTTTATTCTATATATAATCTGTGACATCTGATATGTTAGTCGCTCGTTGTTTTGCCTCATTGTTTTGATTACATAATCCACATTGAGCTTTAAAGTATACAGGTATATCGGCGCGACACCAGTTTCTACATACAACATATAGTCTGGAGTGTTAGTTGGTAATTTAAAAATTCTCTTAATGAAATACTTTTGTATTTTTTCTACCTGCTCATATTTCAAATAACCCCAGGTTTGTGTTGCATAACACATTACGGATCTAATTACAGATTGGAAAATTTTATATTTCATAGAATGTGCTATGTTACCGTTTCCAAGAAAGTTTCTCCATTTGCCATTTAATGCTGCTGCTGCC